>JAVQKC010207898.1:0-34238 GCA_036025475.1 Philypnodon macrostomus | reverse complement strand
AACCGGGTCGCGGAGGCAGCAGTCTAAGCAGGGAACTCCCACCTTCGACCACCGCCCAATCCACATTGCACCTGCCCTTTTTATGGTACCCCCATGGTGGGTCCATGGGAGGGCCTGACAGCGTGTGCTTGGGCGGAGACTCGAACCACCGACCCTCTGGTTGAAGGGCGAGCATCTACCCACTGCACCACCGCCGCGGCTGGGTATCGGATGATAATCACAATTTTGACTGATATCTTAATTGGCCTTATACAGATCTGTTGTTGAAAAAGGCTTAAATTCTAACATTTAAGAGAAAAAAAAAGACGATTCAAAAAGTTTAAATTTAGGGTCAATAAATCGACTTTAATAATAATAAAATAAAAATGATAAAACCAGTTTACACAGTATTGCTATTAGAATCAGTCATTTCATTCGGTGAAATGTTGGTATCGGCCAAGAAATTTCATATCAGTGCATCCCTATTGTCCATCTATAGGCTGACACCAGTATCAACCTTGCGAATATTGGCCGATACCGATGTTGAGCCGATACCGATGTTGAGCCGATACCGATGTTGAGCCGATACCGATGTGCATCCTTCATAGATATTGAGATGTTGTGAATAATGGATTTTAAAATGTTTTTTTATTATTTTCAGTTGAAGCTAGAGAAACGTTGGCAGATGAACATATCGTGTACAGTGGAGTGTCCGGTAAACTGTCAGCTGTCAGAATGGTCGCTCTGGTCGGAGTGCTCACAGACATGTGGACTAGAGGGTAAGAAGATTTGTATACTTACTGCTTTGCCTCATGACTCACCATAATGTACCATACCTAACCAAAATTATATATCTGGCATCTTTCAAAAATATTGACCCTTTAAAATGTTGATCATATGGAATGTTTCAAATTCCACCTAGAGGCAACTGGAGTTAACTTACAAAAAAGTCAGATTTGTTTTGAAGGCTCTGACATTTTTGGCAAAATGTAGTTATTTACATATTCCTATATTTGCATACCTAATCTTTATAACGGCAAGTGTTTTGTTAAGTTTTATTCATGTGTGACCTTTTTATAGGCTATGTAAAAATATAAGTTCTATCTGTAATATCAAGACTTTTTAATGTGAATTTACTCAACAGTAGTCAGAATGCAGGTAGAACCTTTCAAGAGGTTGAGTTGAGTTGAGTTGAGTAGAGCAGAGTAGTGCTATAGGAAAAGGGGCATAACTGTTACTAATGTGTACATTAAATAAACATACAATGTGAGGTACATTCACTAATGTTTCCTAACCAGGCTCTGACATCACCTACATGTAGCAGAGCGGATGGCATTTGTGAAAACATCATCTTAATTTGTAATATTGTGGTTAATGTGGTTAATGCTATTTTTTTACTTTGTCTTGCCTCCAGTTCAGAGCTAATTAAAATCTCTATGGCTCTGCTCCAGTTGCTTCGATTTCAGAATTTAGCACAATCTGTTTACAAACTTTGAAAGGGTCTATAATGAAACCTATATACAGGCCACTGACATTTTTTCACCACAGAACTGCTGCTCACTGGATTTTTTTAATCTTCAAAGGAGCAGTTTCTGAAATGCTTCTTGTTTTAGAGGACACCAGAGTATAAAACCACTCATATCCAAGTTGAGCTGAGGGAGCCAAAGGACAGTACAGTGAGCAGGCTGTCAAAACTAAGACCTCAGAGTGAATGCTAGGGGAGACTGGTCTGTACTGCAACAACTGGCAATCTCTGCTGCTCCGAAATGTAACCAGTGTAGTCCAAAGCTGTATTTACAGAGATCAGAAAAGAACTGTCTGTTTTTATATACATATGCTAAAAATGAAATATACATCCTGATCAAGATCCTGGCTCAAGATCTTGAGATTGGCTGTAAACAACCTCTACCCAAATTGCATGGGCGGCCACCCACTGCTCCTGTCAGGTTGCCCCAGCTTCACTGAAGGATGGGTCAGAATGCAAGGACAAATTTCCCTACTGGTGCAGCCATCTTAGAATTTTAGTCTTGGGGTTGAGAGATGGTTTCCGGGAAGGGAATTCCAAGTTGAGCTTTTGTTTAAAAATCTTACTCTAGCTGGAAAACTCCCATAGAAATCAGGATACTGTGGCATGTAAACACAGTATCCCCACTGCTGTGAACTGAGCATGTGCAGAAAGACAGACGAAAAACAAACATGGCGGCATCGGTGATATTCCCACAGCAGCTGGATGTTGTAAAAGTGTTTCGAAACTCAGATCTCTGCAGCGGTTCATCAATACAGAATTTTTTCCACTTAATACTGGCTTTATTGACTGTATCTCTGCTGTTGTCGGACTGAACTAAATCTACACTACAGCCGCTTTGGTACGTCACTGTCATCGTCTATGTATTTGGTCACACTTTATTTTCCATAGCCCTTAACTACATTGTGTCTCCCTCATTAAGTGGTTAGGGTTAGGTACAATGCATTTACATATTAATGTTTGTTACACAGTGTATTACATTGTACTTAATGAGGTAGATACAATGTAGTGACGAGCTATGGAAAATGAAGTGTGACCATGTATTTTTCCACAATTTTCTGGCTAGTTATGCTCCGTCTCGGTCACTTTTCACTACAGTCGAACACACAACATGCTTATTACCAATTTTCTGTCCCTATTTGTGAGCAACGTAGCCACAGTGTCCAGCTGACTACAATACACCCTCCCGCCCCTCCCCTCACATATCCAGGACACTATTTCCTCATGTATACAGAGATTTACCGTACGTATGTAATCGGCTTTTTCTAAATAAATATAGATAAAAAATGTTATCATGATACGATGTTATGAGGATCTGCTAATCTGGGAAGATCGTTGAATAGTTATTATACAGTGTTTTCATTTATGCTCTGCTTTCTTTCCGTTTTTTACTGTGTTCATATTTATTTTTAAAATTATGATGAACATTGGATTGGATGTGCATTGAATTTGTAGTTAAAATGCTGATCTTGGCTTAATAAAATCATGACTATATTTTTACCATATCACCCACCCCTACTGTAAAATCATATCCACAGTACTATAGTCAAGTTCAAGTGCATGGCATTAATACCATCTCTTTTTAAGTACAGATTTACTTGGCTGACTGGGTTTCTACCAACTGTGTCTGTGTCTGTGTCTGTGTCTGTGTCTGTGTCTGTGTCTGCTATCCCACCTGGCTACAAAGGGTGCAAATAAAGCATCTAAGTGACTGACTCAATGAATTTGATTTTAGTCAGAAGGCTGTAGTGTAGAATCATTGTAGTGAGCACTGTGAACACTTCAGCCTCTGTCTCTGTGGAGCTCTGTGATTTATTGGATTTATTCAAAATAAGGAAGAAAGCCTTTTACTCAAGTGGACCAATCAAGTCAAGAGAAGAAGTGCTGCGGAACTATTCAAAAACAAAGAGGGGTAATGGAGGGAATGGATGGCTCTCACAGCGGTCGAGAGTTTGGCCGAATTTACATTTTTGTGCACTGTATATCAAGGGATTATTCTCACTCTCCATTTTAGCGGGGTCCTGCTGATAAAACAATGTGAGGCCGGCTGTTTTGAATTGATTTAAGCAGCAGAGATATCACTTAGAAGACCAGAGGCTCTGAAGTAGTATCTACAAATGTATGTTTAATATGACTCCAAGGGTAACTGGATCAATATTGTTGTATTCACGTGAGACTAGCCAATACACTGTAAACCGTGCTTCATGTGAAATACATTTAACCTAAAAAGTAATGTTAGATCTCTATCTTAAAGTCTGGTTCCTGGACTACATAGAGTTTAGAGTTAGAGAAAAAATAGCTTGGGCTTTGAATATGTATGGATGCTGGGTCTTTGGGGAGCAGACTTGTTCCACTGACTATAATAGAAATAAAATGATTTATTATTTGACAAATATTAGTTCACTATTATAAATTTGTTACACCCTGGACAGTGGTCAGTTAGTCGCACAGACACATACGCAGAAAACTACCCATTCACAGGTAACAAATATGGATTCACCAGTTCAGTGGGTACAGTCAGAGTAGAGTACAGAACAGTCATCCTATAACAGGAGGGTTGGCAGCTCAAATCCCGCACTAACCTGCATACAGTGTTTCCTTTCTCTTGATTTGTCAGTCCACAGTAACGAGATGATTTAACCAGACAGAGACATTTTACCAAATTAAGTTTAATAATTACCAAGACATTTATTTTAGGCTTCATTTTATGGGGCCCTGGAAGCTTGGGGCTCTAAGCAGCTGCCTACTTTTGTCTAATGGTAGCGTCACCTCTGGTGATTGGGGGTTGTGATCAGAGAGGACAGCTGTGACTACAAAGGTAGTTTACCACCGCCAATATGTGAAGCGAATGAATAATGCAATCAATTGTAAAGTGTCTTTGAGTATCCAGAAATGTGCAATGTAAAACATACTTATTATAAGACATCTTTGGTCAATAGGAGGATGAGGAGTGAACCCACTTTAACAAGAGATGCAGAATTCCTTGTGAGAGAACACCCATGACCCATAACCGTTTACTGTTCAAGGTGTGCCATTTTGAAAAACTAAAAACTTTATAACATTATGCCCTTGTTATTGGTTTGTCTAGGTAAGATGTGGCGCAGTCGCTGGGTAGTGCAGGCGTCTCAGGGAGATGGTCGGCCCTGTCCCGCTCAGATGCAGCAGTGGAAGCCCTGTCCCGTCAGACCCTGCTACTCCTGGAGGTACAGCCCCTGGTCCGAGTGCAGAGTGGAGGTACGTCATCACAAATGCTGCTCTTACACTGTTTTAATTTGAAACCATCTAACTACCTAGTTCAAATGACTTGTATTCAGAATATTAATCTTAATTTGAGTCATTAATTCTTCAAAGTGGCCCAACTGTCTGCCAACGACGCAAAGCAGTGTTGGTGGACATTTTGTGATGCTTTTGAGGAACTAGAAAAAACAACCCTAGATTTGTTCAAATTACTTAAATTCAAAATATTAATCTGTGCAAAATGTGCAAAAATGACATTAACAAAAAATCAATATTGACTTGTATTTAGAACATTAATTATTTTTCAAAGTGCACAAAATGTACGTCAGCAACGCAAAGCAGTGTTGGTAGACATTTTGTGACACTTTAGACTACAAACTGGAAAAATAACTTCAAATGCAATAAATAATGAATTAATAAATATTAATCTTGATTTGAGTCATGTCAAAGTGGCACAAAATGTCCGCCAGCAACACAAAGCAAACAAAAAAATGGTGGGCCTAGATCGTTTACCTTAATAATAATTTCAATGTGATTCTACGGAAGAGTAATGCATCCACTTGATTTAAAAAGGTTTCTGTTTAGTTAAAGTAGTTTAAGAGTTAAATAATAGAAGTTTTTTCGCGCTTGATTTCACTGGCAGATAGTTTGGCTTGAAATAAAGTCAAAGTCAAAACTACTTAAATCAAGTTAATATCCTGAATTGAAGTCTTTGTATTATATACAGAAATTCCTTGTATGCAGTGCAAATTCATTTATTAGATTCAAATGACTTGGAAGGTTTACGTGAGGGGCAGGTGACAGTGATTGGTGGGCTAGTGTGTCTGCAAGTGTTGACTAACTGGTCTAAGGCCCATAGCTCATGTCAGGTCAATTAAGAACAAAAGCATTACTTGAAGTCCCATAATATTTTTAAGGCAATCCTTTCGTTTCCTAGATTGAACTTTTACTTTTTACAGTGTAATATTATGGACATCTGAATCAATCTTTGTCAAACTTCACAAACTCTGCTCCCGATCAATACACACTGAAGTTAGAGCCAAAACAGTGTAAAAGTGAAATGGCTGGCTCAGAATAATGTGTAGTTTAAAAGTAATGAAGAGCCCTCTGTCAGAGATAGACTGTAAAATCAATCTTCATCCTGCGAGTCAACGGCTAAACTTTTGGAAGAATATTTCATAGTCATTTAGTATCTGCTTTGACTCAAAGGACGACAGTCATGATCTTTTACCATCTCAAATTTTAAACAGCAAAAAAAGGTGGAAGTTTGGAAGGAAGTATCAGAATACTACAAAAAATTTAAACAGCTGTGAATAAGATGTACATTTTGAAATACTGTAAAACATCAGTTGCTGTACTATTGACTGTAATTATGTTTGCTCAATTACAAAGTAAAAATATCAGGTACTGCAGCTTTAATGATATAAATATCATTCAAATAAAATCCATACATGATTTTGAAGAATTTTACTGATAGGTTTGACAGTTTTTAATACATTTTGGACCTTCCATAATGAAATATTTAAAATCATACAGAATTATGAAGAAAATAACACAATGAATTGTACCCCAGATTGTCTCGGGTCCAGTCGGCTGGTGATAGATCCAATGGAGCGCAACAGATGCAGCTATGACCATAGCATATGTTTTTGGATTGAAAATAACCACGCTATGATTGTGAGTTACCACAAAGCTCAAAAGCCTCCATTGATCTTTTAAACTGAAAAGTCTATGAGAAAAAGAAATGGGAAATATAACTAAGAAATATATTTCTCTGAACAACATTTGGCATTGTTTGCAAATGTGTATACCGTAATAGAATTAATAGCTGTTTACAGAGTTGTGTATCTATACTTGTGTTAGATGTTTTAAAGTCCAAATACTGTACAGTGTAGTGTGTTAAAAAGCACTTACCAGAGACAAATGCTTACAAGAAATAAGAATCTCTAAAGCCTGATGAGTCAAATCATCACTTATCATCCGCCCTGATCCACTAGACGCTTTTTTCTTTATCCATTAACTCATATTAAAGATAAATGTTACTGACTGAATTTCTTTCTTCCACAGTCATAATCAAATGGTAATGACCAGAAAACCCAACCAGGGCTTTTTACATCTTTCCTTTGAACTAGATTTAGTTAAAGTTTAGAGACTTCATAACAGACTTAATTTGTGCAAATGAACATTTAATGTGGAGTGAGTTATTTGGGCCAGATGATTTATTAAATATGCAATTGATGTATTTTTTAGAATGTGGTGTGCGGACACGGGCTGCGCTTCCGTAACCTCACCTGCTTCGTGTCAGACGGCTCGGAGGAAGACCAGGGCTCTCAGGTGGATGAAGAGCTCTGCAGTGGACTGGAGCTGTCAGTAGGGGGAGACAAGAGCATCGTACTGAAGGAGCCATGCGTCCTGCCCTGTCCAGGTACTACACCATATTCAGGCATAAAATTATGACCGCTGACAGGTGAAGCAACACAGGTTATCTCTTCATCCTGGCACCTGTTAGTGGGAGGGACATATTAGACAGTAAATCAGCATTTTGTCCTTGAAGCTGTATTATCTTTAATACATTGTGTCACCCTTGGGTTTTCGTAGTACAACAGACTAGCACGTCCATCTGTGCAGGCCGATACCGATATTAAGTAAACTTAAATATGGTCTGATACCGATGTTGAGCTGATATATCTGTGCATCACTAGTCAGAACCCATGGTCAGAACAGAGACGCACACGTATGTTTAATTAACTCAAACACAAATACTTATCATCGGAGAATAAGCAATCAAATCAAATCAAGTCACTAATGCTTTATTATCCACAGCCCTGTACTCTTTCAATACATAATGCACTGACAAAACTAAATAAAAAACACGAATCATTTACAAAAGTTCAAACATTTTCAATACATTTTTTTACCGTCATATCGAAACTGATATCGAGTACCAAGGTTTTTCAAGTTTGAAATGTTATTTTCGTCAGCTATGACTTCGGGTTAGGGTGTGCATGTCCTACGTGGAGGAGGCCCTTGGGAAGTCCTGGGACTCGCTGGAGGGACTGGTATGTCTCTTGACCTATGAATACGCTCATATGTGAAAGGCGGGAGATGATGGAAAGAACTGTCACTGTCATTGCCACATAAAAAGCAGCCTACTAACAAATTATTTCTATTATTTTTTTTACATTCTTTTACAATCAACACACTGTGCTGGTAAAATCTATTTATCGCCTCAAGCTACTAAAATCCTGCTAAATGACATCCCCCCCCCCATCACACCAGGGCCAGGCCAGAAGCTACACTGTTCAGCACTGTTCACTACAAAGCCTTCACCATTTTACAATGGAGACATTTGTGACCTTCTATTCATTCTCTTGGTGCACTGACGAGATGCTTAGACAATGAGTGTGATTAAAAACCGTACACACAAAGATAAAATGAAAAATCGATGTGTGTAGGCCTGGAGGTCCTCATAAAAATGACTTGACGCACTGAATAACAATGCTCTCGTAGATGAGAACGAGCTGATCTGTTTACTGCATTGATTTTGTGAAGTGTGCTTTCATTTTGATCATAGACGCTGACGGTGAATCATGTTGTGCTTCCAAATGGATTGTAAGACACAGTGGTCAATGGTAAAGGGATTTTGGGGGGTGTTGTGGAATAGGACTGGGTATACATGTATAGTTTGAAGCAGCAGGATATGTATAGGGTGGTGGTGTAGTCAAAACTGGACTATCTGAGATCAATACCAGTCCAAGACCACAGTGGATCGAGACCAAGATCTGTCCGAGACCAGAGTGAACCAAGGCCAAGAGTGTCCAAATAAAGTTTTTAATTCCAATAATAAGAACCACCATGGCCTTGAGACCGGTCTCGGCCACTACAACACTAAGGTATTTTGGTCAGGGCCATCGTATGTAAAACTAATTATTCAGAAGTAAATAATATGTGTAGATCAGAAATAGAAAAAAAATCTAATTCATAAGTGTTTTAGCCATTTTGCTACGACTAATAACACAGCCTACAGTAGAACACACACATACTGCACATATAAAGTGAGCTTACTTTTGCCCCACATTCATCAAAATACTATTTTTGCATTAGCATCCCTAGTGGACAAAAGTTACATGGGATGCCTTTAAAATAATTACATTGATACTATTGATGATGGCTAAAATAATGTACTGTAGTTTTATTTACTGCATTGATAGCTCAGTTGGTAGAGCCAATATCTAGAAAATGGTACAAAGGTAACCTATATGTACTGTTGTGTCCAAGGGCAAGATACTTTGTGTAATTGGTGGGTGTTGATGGCAGTCACATCAGTCTGTCCCAGGGCAGCTGTGGCTACTTGTAGCTTACCATCATCCGGGTGTAACTTTGGGGTGAATCAAAAATGGACTCAATTGTGAGTTAGCATCACATAGATAATTGAAGTGCATTTGTGCCATTTAAAATAACTAATTTCTCTTTCATTTGCACTTTCATTTTTGCATACTAGATTTCCTCTGACCATGTGCGCAGAGATTATGAGCCTGAGTAACCCTCAGCAGGTCTCACCTCAGACTTGGCCCTGATCCTGATTTAGTCCTGGCTGCCGTCCTGACAGAACCACCTGCCCAAGAGCACTCTGCTCTGTATCTCAGCTAAGCTTCTGTGATTTATACTCTATGTCAATGAGATCAGTTTTATGCAAAGTCAAAATGTTGAAATATCACAGTTATCAGACACCACTGGGTTTAGTAACTCCAGTTTATTTAAGTTTTCAGATTGTCAGAAGCTTCTAATCTAAAAATAAATTGCTAGATGAAGTGGGAAGGTTTTACCATGAGGAGAATGCTGTGGCTTAAGATCATAGGTGACTGTGCTGAAGTATTATCTTGTTATAAGGGGGGCAGACCCTGGACACCGCAGAGGAACTATGTCTCAGTGCCTGAAAATCCCTTTTTTTAGATCAGAACATCGATTCATTTCAAAGATTCAAATATCTGTACACAGAGTTCAGGAAGCTGGTTCAAAGATGATTCTCCTCTTTATATTATAGTAAAAGAGGCTATCTGCAGAGGCGTAGTGTGACAAGGAAGGCAAATGCTTGGGGCCACCATGCCAGTAGGGGCCCACAGAGGCCACTAAAAAAGGGACAAGTTTGCAGAGACAGATGTTGGCCATCTGAAAGTCCCTGAAGGGGCCCTACACCTTCACATGGGCGTGTTTTAAGCCTAGCTCCAGACCCACAGAGCACAGTCAATTAGCACATAGTATTCTACTGTCATATTGGCCCTCGAAACATAAAGGTTCAAGTTTTTTCTTCACATTTCTGTCAACATCCCTGTTAGTGTGGTGAGAATTAGTTGTAGGGCCCCTGTGAATTTTTGCTTGGGGCCCTAAGAGACCCTTGCAGTGCTCCTGACTATATGTGCATGTGCCATCTTTACAAAAATGGTGTAATTCAATCAATATTGCTGTCTTTGGCCAGATAAATGCTGAGTGCTACTGGAATGACCATGCATATGTAAATCCAAACTGGCCTCCTATAAATACATGCCTCAATGGTAAATTGTTAATAATAATAATAATAATAATATTAGCAATGGCGGAGACCTGGAAGCCATACTGTGACAATGTCCTCTCCGACCTCAAAGGCTAGTTCCACAATATGTTGTATCGGTGGACGATATGGTAACAAAAAAATCTATTTTATTCATATTAAGATTTCATCACAATTTTAGTTGAAAACTACTAAACTACTGCAGCCAGTGTCTTCAGAAAATCTTTTTAACTACAGATTCAGTGTACTGTACATTATTATTACATATAGAGTGTTTTTTTCTACTTGGAAAAAAAATTTCCCTCACATGCTCCTGGTGTAGTGCATGGATCATTCAATATGATGGCCTCTATTTTTTATTTAAGTATCAACAACAAAAATAATACATCTATTGAAGAATATGATTATGCATTCTCACAAATATTTGACTGAAGACCCTGGAGATAGACATGGTGTTTGAAGTCTCTCCGTACACACAGCTCATCTGCAGACTGTGTCTCCTGCCTCTGTCTATTATTCAGATCCTTCTCAATATGAGGACAGAATGCTGCATCATCTTCTATGTTAAGACGCAATTTCTTTATTTATTTCACAAATTTACAGCATATTCTAATAATGAAATTATGCAGCACTCAATATTTCTGAATAGATGTGTGTTTTGCACTCTATTTTCAGATGTATGCGGTGCATCCACCTTGTACAGATATTTGGGATCAGGAGTGTCACTGATGCTGGAGTCATAAATCTTGTTTTAAATATTATTAATTGTAGGCCTACAAGTTGAACCCTAAATAGATTCTATGGAGCCGTCACTGACAAATGATGGATTAAACAACCTTAAAGGTCCTATATAATGCAAAATCGCCTACACCCGGATACAAATATTGGGCCTCTTGCATGAACGTTCTTTTTAACCAGTGTTCATCATAATACTTAATACTATTTTGTAATAAATTAATGCAATGTATCATGATTCAACCGATTCTCCCTCGATTTATATCGCCATATTGCCCACCCCTAATACATGGTGGCGAGGTGGAATAAGTGTTTTGCCCAAGTACACAATGACACTATGCACAGGTGAACTACGGCTATTAAAGCCTTACCTTAAAAAAGTATTGAAATAGCTGATAATATTCAGCATAGTGAGTGACAGCTCAGACATGTCAGCCTGTTCCATATAAACAGATAGTGACTTCAAAAGGCTTTGATGAGGAGGTCGACCTGGTTTGATGTTACACAGGAGGGAGTAGACAGACGGGTGAAGGGACAACAACAAACACACACTACACTGGATACAACCAGAGACAAACATACACGCTTCAACCTACACATTCTAGATTGTAATTCAGAAATCTTAAATTGTATCATAGGAGATTTTTAGTTGGACTGATCTACTTTAATCCGCTTATACCATAATCACAACAACACTGAATTGTCTGATAAATATAATAGTCCCTAGAGTTTGAGAACAGTTACTTCTCTGTGTCTATGGTTACGCTGCCTCTTTCTCCACTTTCTTAAAACGTTGAGTGCTATGTTTTCAATGTATTCCCTAAAGCGATGCATGTGCTCAATGAGCGAGAGTGATATTGCCACTATGAAAAGCATTTTAGGCAATGGGTTGTATTTGAGTATGGATGAGCTGGAACATTTGGGAAGGTCATGGGAAAACTCATTGGAAAAATTAAATATGAAGTACAAGAATAGTGTTTAATAGAATAACATTATTCAATTATTTAATAACCCATCTATAACAGTATGGTGTAGTGCAGACTGCTTTAAACAGTCCCAGGCTCTGTCCCTGCAGCAGTCTGACCTGTATATGCCTGTGTAGTTAGTAGGATACTCTAGACTCTACATGCTAAATAGATCAAGGCACGGTTGGTGAATGAGTTATGTTTCCTCTGACTGTGTTTTAGTGATTTTTTTTTACATTTCTAATCACTGCAGAAGTTTTAAAATCCCTGCAGAAGTATCACAGACTTCACTCATTTCCTGGTTCATACTCTCTTCCGTTTGCATCTGCAGCCGACCACGCAAACCTGCCTCAAGAACGCAGTTAAGAAGAATATATCTGTTTAAGAAGGCTTCATGAGTCCTCTTAAAGTTTAAACGTTCTTGAGAAAACATTCATGCATGAGGCTTGTGTTTGCTGCATTGAGATATCAAATGTTGGTTATATAGTGTGAATCCACTGCATAATAAATATTCATATTATATTCATTCATCATGTATGCTTTTTCCATTCTTGGGTCTCAGGTGATTGGAGCCTAGCTCAGCTGACCTTAGACAATTAGAGTCAAAGGGCTGACACAGAGACAGCCATTCAATCACACATTTATTTACTTCTTGACTAATTGTATTGACTAATCTACCTAGAGAGAACTCACGGTAACACAAGAGGACATGCAGACGTTCCTCCCTGCATTACATAAGCAGTCTGTCTGTCCCTGAGATTGGAAATACTGGCCTAGATAAAATACATTTTTTCCAAACTGTGGAGGTTTGAAAGACCAATCCAAGGAACAGACTGGGCGTGGGGAGCCGTGGGACACTTTTCAAGGTGGATCAAGTGGGACAGTAGAGAATTCTGGAGGGATACAAGCGAGACATAGACTTTCATGTAATGTCACCTCGACCCCGGCTACAGCCCCTGCTGATAATGAGCTGTGCTGTCAGCTGTGGTATTCCAGTGAGATGATGCTTCTATAGGTAGACTGTTAAAAATACAATGATTCATATATACAAGATTTCCTCTGCTGTGCATCTTAATGAGGTGACCAGATGTTAAGGGCTGGGTGATATGGACCAAAAATTATATCTAGGTATACGATATATATCTCGATAATGTATTTGATAATGTATTAATTTTTATGTTTTACAGACATGATAGTATTTTACAATGACGTCAGTGCTGTTCCCCAAAGCATTATAGGCTATAGTTTGGCTGTTTTGTGGCTGGTGAATTGCTATTGGGCTGGTTTTGACTGAGAGTATAGAGTATAGTGTAGATGTGACACTAATGCAGTTTATATCGATATAGCGCCCAGTCTTTCACTACAGTCATTGATTAATTATTTGTGTCCCACATTGTCCTGCTTCGTCCCACTTAAACACTTGTCATGTCCCACATTTGGTCCATTATGATTTTGATACCCAATACTAAAATATTAGAGAACAATATGTTACATATTCTTTTTTTAATGATTAGTCCAGGATTACTAAACATTTATACTTAATGGGTACTAGGGATACAAGCATCAGAATGAAGAAGACATAGGCCGGCACAGTACACAATAGTTTACGTAAAAGAATACAAAAAAAGAGAAAATATCCAGTGAGTAGTTTGGTCAGTGAGAATGCATCGTTAATGAACTGAACTCACAGGTAAAACATGAAACTAAACCTTGAGAAGTTTGTGTATGTGACCCCTTTTTGTTGAATGAATAAAAAGATGTCTGTTTTAAGTTTAGTTTTACAGTTGCACCCTTTCCCCACCAACACTTGTTTTGTGTGTGTGTTTGTGTCCAGGAGAGTGTTACCTGATGGAGTGGTCAGACTGGAGTCCATGTGTGAGTATATGTGTGAAGGAGGCTGCAGTAGACTTCGGGTCAGTACAGGTCAGATCCAGAGCAGTACTGGCCCAGGAACCGGAGAACCTCCAGCAGTGTCCTGACCAGGCTTGGGAGTCACGCTCATGCACTGGTGAGAACATACTCTACATATACAATGCCTGAGACTAACACAGTAAACTTCTTATTATGATGATATCCTGTCAACATGGGGAGGTTGAAAGCTGAAACTTGATGCCCGGTCAAAGGGTATCTGAAGATTGTTTAGACCTGCATCTATTAGAACTGTAACCCATCAGTGTTGCCAGATCTTGTGAGAGAAAAAAGCAAAAAAGCTGTTAACAAACCCAAAATAAGAGACCTTCAATAAAACCAATAACAATTAGTATAAATAATACATATAGACTACTGTATACTCCTACATAGAGCCTCTTTGCGACGTTTTAATAGCCTTTTTAGCATGATGGTGTCTCCTTCTACACTTCTACGGCCATACACACTACAGCAAACGACTATAGAGGTTCTGTCAATGAAATAAGCAAAAAACAAAAATGCTACCTGCAAACAAATCTTTTCAAGCGACTCCACAAAAAAGTATTTGAATGAAACAATTACTGATTTAGTGTTTTTAGACTATTAGATTATAATCTGTCTTTTTTGTACATAATTTTACTTACTAATTACGGCTCATTTATGCTCTACGTTCGAAATGCAGACGGATAGATGGAGCCTTCTGTCCGTCCTCTGTGTTGATTTTGTCCGTAGTTAGGACCGTCTCTAGAGAGCTTCCGATGCATACCAACGGAGTAGTTCATGCGTTGGGCTGAGTGAGCGATGTTCAATGGTCCAAACAGAGGGCACAGACTGAAGTTTTAAAAGAGGCTGTAGGTCTCTGTATATTGTAAAAAACCTCCATGTTAAGCATAATGAGTCTTTACATGTTCTGCAGTGTACAGTATATTGCAGAAGGATGTTAAGCCTGGCTCACCCCTAATTTACACTGAATACACTGCACCTCCAGTATGCGTCAGTCACTTTTTTTTTAACGGACTCCACAGTACACTGAATATGTTGCATCTACAGTGCATCTGGTCAGAATCATTGAGTTGTTAACAAAATGCCAAACAGGTGGACTTAATACAAAAAACATTAGTCTGGTCTCTCGTGGACTGCATTCAATTTCAAGGGCGGTGTTTACCGATCATAAACACCAGACAATTGACACGTTAGCAAAGTTTGTATACGACACACTTGAAGAAATGGTATGGTCAATATTATGCATTGCCTCATCCAAATAAACAAATAAATGAATTGAAATTAGTTAAAATGTGATTGAATTCAGAGTCATTTATTCATCTAAGTGGCACAAAATGCAAAGCGGCGTTGGTGACATTTTGAACAACTAGAAAAACAACTTGACCAAAAAGAAATATCTAGATTTTTTTAAGAAACTATCTGACAGTGGAATATGAAAATTGTGCCTGAAATAGGAAAAACATTCACTGGCAGATCATTTAACTTGAAATAAAAAAACACACATTAAAACCAGTCGGAATGACATTGAAACAAGTACAAAAATCTTGGCCTAATATGTAAATAAATCTAAACTAGTCAGAGCTAGACTCTTTGGAGATATATCACAAAAATGACGTTTCGTGATGAGAGTTTAATAGGCCTGTCTATTGATGTAATACAGTCTTCTGAACAGCTTTTTCTTTTGTTCAAGGTTAAAGCCCTCATTTAGTGGTCCGAGACATGATTGGTCACAGAGCGCTCCTCCAGGACATATTGATAGAGTCATAATAGAAGTGATAGAAAGTCATTAGGCCTGGGCTCTTTGTGGAGATTAGAACAGTGAGCTCACATCCTGATAGTGACGGCATACACTATAATTTCAGATACAGCTGCTCATTCACTCATCTGAGACATGGATTTGACTGTAGTCCACTTTCAGGGTTCTCACACATGCTGGAAGTCTAGAAAATCGGAAATATATTGCATTGCACAATAGTTTGCAAAATTATCGGTATCGCAATATTTTTTATTTATTTTATTAAAAGTACAGTGCACATTAATGAATATTATATATATATATATATACACACACACACACACACACACACATAATTTCCTTTGGCCAGCCCAAGCTAGCCACACATCACTGTCACTAAACAAATACAACACTCAGTACACATTGAAAACAGAACAGAAACAGTCATTACTTTATACATATACACACACTCACATCATGCAGGAGCATACATACCATAACTAATGTGTAATATCAGCAAATGCAGTATCTGTACCACAATCATTTAAATACATTAGCAATGCCATGGCCTTGGTCATGGATGTAGTCTAACATAGATTTACACAGTTGAAATATTTTTTCTTATTAAAGCCTTAAATTACAATGTATTGTGACTTACTAAATATATTAAAAAGGCAGATTTTAGTCACAATTTCCTTGATTTTGTTTGGTTTTAGTCTTCAGTGGGTTGGTTGGTTGGGCAAAATACAAATATACTACAAAATACAGTACTAGTGATTTTAATCTGCCTGCACGTGCAAAAGCAAGATAATTCATTTTAAAGCCTGCCGAGTTTTATGACTAGCCACATTCTCCATTGCACAGAAGCTACCAATTCTACTGCTACACATACCCTTATAAGCATTAATCCCTGCTTTGTTGACCAGCTTCTTTAAGATCTGCTGCTGGGGTCTAGCAGTTTTAATTTAATTTTAAAATAGTGATGAGTTTCATACTTTGACACATTTTAACTGCATACTATACTTCTAACACCTTATGAACCTATAGGATCCCACAGTTGAGCATGTAAACGTGCTTGGCCAGGCACAAAAGCAGTCCAGGACTCTCTCAGCCTCCATGTCTCTAAGTTCATAATTCAGAGTTATTCATCTGCTGGAATTTCTACCTCAGCAACATCGCCTCATTTGAATTCTGCTGTCATTTGTCTCGTTCACCTGAGAGTGGGTTTAAAACGGGTAGTGTATCCACGTCAGCTACATATATAGTATGGAATATACACAGGCCAGAATGGTTCTCAAAATGTGGAAGGATACCCCTGGTGGTTCCTCCATCCTCCATAGGTTTTGAATTTGACCTGGTTTAGATGTAATCCTGGTAAATTTGAGTTTAGACCTTGTTAAGTGATGGTTGAGTCCTTATCTAGACATGGTGTAGATGTGTTTAAATCCTGAGACCTGGTTAAGATTTTGTTTAGATCTTGCTTAATCCTAGTTAAATTCTGGTTTAAACACAGGTTTAGTTTATGTATAGCCCTGGTATAGCACTGTCTTAGGCTTAGTTTAGACATGGTTTAATTCATTCTGGTTTAGTAATTTTGGACCCGTTTGGTCCAGACCACAGTCTCGACTGTGAAAGCTCCAGTGAACCACGGTTCAGACCAAGTCATTCTTTGGCAAAAACCGGCGGACTCGGCCCACACCAAGGTCTGGTTCGCTCTGGTGTGAAAGCCTTATTTTGGACTGCTAATTCAGTGAAATAAATAGGTCCTAAACACTGCATTGTGCTGTCTGTATTTAAAATTATCTATATTTTTAAAGCATTTCTTTTACTTTCTCCTCTCGCCTACGCCAATTTATGATTATATTTTGTTCCTTTTTTCAGTAAAATTCTACATTAAACACCTGAGACCCGCCCACAGTGCCATGACAATTGTAGCAATCTAGACTGGTTTAAGTCCTGAGACCTGATTTAGATCTAGTAGTTTAGGTAAATAGTTAAATATATAGGTTAAGAATGATGTTTTACCAAGCTTAGCCCTAATTTTGTTTAATTTTAGTCAAATAAAAAGTACTGGGGAGTTTGAAAATGAATGGTATAATGCAGTTTTGAAATGATCCTACTTGTTGTGTGTTGTGTTCCAGGAGGGGAATGTTACGAGTACAAGTGGAGGAGCAGTGTTGGTCTTATCTCCACTCGTCCACTCATCTGGTGTGAGCGCTCGGACGGGACCAACGTCACCGGTCAGTACCACACCTCTGCAGTTTAAACTTATTATAAAAATCGAGAAAACTGGAAAGAACGCATTATAGCAGAGGCACATGGTGACTTTTGAATGCTCCCAGCGCCTTCACTCTAGTGGTAGCATGAGACGGAGTCTACAACCCACACAAGTGGCTCAGGTAGTGCAGCTCATCCAGGATGGCACATCAATGTGCAATGTGTGGCAAGAAGGTTTGCTGTGTCTGTCAGCGTAGTGTCCAGAGCATGGAGGTACTACCAGGAGACAGGCCAGTACATCAGGAGGCCGTGGGAGGGCAATAACCCTGACAGAGCCCTGCAGGCTCCAGCAGGCCACACATGTGTATGTGTCTGCTCAAACAGTCCGACTCCATGAGGGTGGTGTGAAGGCCTGACGTCCACTGGTGGGGGTTGTGCTTACAGCCCAACACTGTGCAGGACATTTGGCAATTGCCAGAGAACACCAAGATTGCCAAATTCACCACTGGCTGCTCTTCACAGATAAAAGCAGGTTCACACTGAGCACATGACAGACGTGGCAGAGTCTGGAGATGCCCTGGAGAACGTTCTGCTGTCTGCAACATCCTTCAACATGACCGGTTTGGCAGTGGGTCAGTAATGGTGTGGGGTGGCATTTCTTTGGGGGGCCGCACAGCCCTCCATGTGCTCGCCAGAGGTAGCCTGAGATGAGATCCTCAGACCCCTTGTGAGACCATATGCTGATGCGGTTGGCCCAATGCTAGACCTCATGTGACTGGAGTCTGTCAGCAGTTCCTCATCAGGAGTATTCCCAGGCGTTGTAGGGAGGTCATACAGGCACGTGGAGGCCACACACACTACTGAGCCTCATTTTGACTTTACATCAAAGATGGATCAGCCTGTAGAGGGTGACTCCAAATCCAGACCTCCATGGGTTAATACATTTGATTTCCAATGATCATTTTGTGTGATTTTGTAGTCAGCACATTTAACTATGTAAAGAACAAAGTATTTACCGGTAATAAGAATATTTCATTCATTCATTTTAGTGTTCCCTTTATTTTTTTTGAGCAGTGTGTTTAAAACAAAAATACACAATAACTATTGTTCTTAGTTTTTGTGTGTATTTTATAATAATATAATATAATATAATATAAGGGGTTGCAAAATGTTGTTTTTTTTTAGCCAAAAAGAGGGCCCCCCTAAAAAAGATTGAGAACCACTGCCTTACAGCTATAACTACACTGTAATACATTTGTGATTGACAGGAGTATTTTAAATAGTGGTGGAGAAAGTACTACATTTTATTACTTAAAGCAGTGGGGCAGTTTCTGATGGGGGGGACACTTAAGAATGGACCAGCCGTGTTCCTCTCAAAGCATGCAGAAGTCAGGAACTCCGCTAACCTCAAACAGAAATGAAAGAGGACAGAGAGATGGGTAGTTGACAGTAGTGAATTTGTCCCTGTGAGCTGCTGATTGTTTCAGAGATGAGCCTACAGGTTACTAGGCAATATTATGTGCCTAACTTTGATTCAATTAAAACAATATAATTTTATCAGAGATGGTAGAGTAGCCAATAATTTTACTCAAGTAAGAATACCGTTATTTCAAAATAGTGTTACTCAAGTAAAAGTAAGAAGTATTCATTCACATAATTACTCGAGTAAGATTACAAAAGTACTGGGTGAAAAATCTATTTAAATCCTGAGTAACTGTTTGAGAGTAAAGTCAGATTATTCGTTTAATTTTGATGTAATCTGGCAAAAAAATAAAAAGACAATAAACAGATTTTGATATTTTCAAAAGATAAACTAAAAATAACTAAACTAATATTTTCACAAATTAAGGAACAAAGAACAAAATGTCACATAAAGCTGTTCTTACATGACACACAGAGGTGGGTAAAAGTACTCTTACTCTTTCTAGATTTCCAAGATTGTACTCAAGTAAGAGTAAAGTTACTTCAAAATAGTATTACTCAATTAAAAGTCAAAAGTATTGTGCAGTAAAGCTATGGAGTACAATTTATTAAAAAGTTACTCAAGTAAATGTAACTGAGTAAATGTGACTGGCCCAAAAAGGGGTCAACTTTATTTAAGGCTAGAATTGCATTGATTGGATCAAAGTGAAATTATGTGTCGGCAGTGGTGCAGTGGGTAGGCGCTCGCCCTTCAACCAGAGGGTCGGTGGTTTGAGTCCCCGTCTAAGCACACGCTGTCGTTGTGTCCCTGGGCAAGACACTTAACCCACATTGCCTATGAATGAATGTGGGCAGGTCACCATTGTAAATGAGAATTGGTTCTCAATTGGCTTACCTGGTTAAATAAAAATAAAAAAAAGAAAATGTGTCAATGTAGTCGGTAAGTTCACAAAACCACATTAGCACGGCTCTAGGACAGTTTAACTGAAATGCAGTTACATATAAAGTACAAACAGGTTCACCCCTGGTCTCCTACTTTTTCAAAACAGTCTGGTCATGCAAGGGAGGGGGGCACAACACTTTTGACTTTGGGAATGACTGACTTAAAGTTTTCCTCTATAAAACAATGCCTAACTTCATTTAGAGTGATTCATGCCTAGAGAGCTTGTACTGTGATATACAATGCAATGAAACCGTACCAAACACACCAATAACACTACCACATTCATATTAAATGCACAAGCAGCTATTAACTATTGGAGAACCAGAAAAGTCCCCACACAGACAATCTGGCTTTTTCCCTAATATTATGATAAACCCTCCATCACTTGATAGCAGCATAAGCCCCTGCAGCACAAGCCCCCTATGTTTGTCTTTATATATATATATATATATATATATATATATATAAATAAATGACTAGAGTGAAAGTAGTTACATCAAAACATATGGGACATCAGCACAGATTGAGCGCATGGTTCAGATAAAAAGTATGGAGCAAAACAGTGATGTGTGTACTTTGTAATCAGCTCTGAAGGGTTTCTGTGGGAGGGCAGGTTAATTCTAAAACCTGACAGAAATAAGAGTGAGAAAAACAAGTGCAGGTGGATGGGATGACATTGGTTTTATCTGAGCACAGCTCCACAACACAGACCAAAATAGCACTTAACATTTAACACTACTGAATCTGGATACAAGTCAGCCTGTTACTGCTAGTGTAGACTTTAATATGCATTATATTACATTATACAGTAGAGCACTGGTTCCCAAAGTGGGGTCTGGGGTCCTCAAAGGTCCTGCAGGGGGCCCCAGAGCCCCGACATCAAGTCTTTACTAAGAAATTTAGCTGAAATGAATAACAAGTATGTAGACAGTCATGACATATTTAATCAAATGTCAGTTCACGCTATATAAAGTTATAGAAAGTGTTGTTTCCAATGTTTTTAAAGGAAAATGTATTCAAATAGATGACTAAGTTTTGTATTTTGGAAGCATATTTCAGATTTGGGGGGCCCCGGACGATTTTCGGATATGGAAGGGGGCCGTGGCACTCTTGACTGGAAATGGCTGCAGTAGAGCAAGCATGTAATAATTAAATAATGACATACATAAATACATTTTAAATAAAACAATTCAATCAACAGTCAATGACTGGCAAAACGATGAAGCACCTTTAAGAATGGCATTTTTTGGCAAATTGCACCAATAAAGTGGTGTCCTGCTTCTTGTCTGTTCAGAAATCTGCAGAAGTGGTGTTCTGAGCTGCCTTTCTACTCTTACTGTATATATTCTTTATATATAGCTTGTATATATATCGTTCATCGTCATTCTGATGTCATTGGTTTGATATGATGTGATATGCTAATGATTACTGAAAAAAACTATTTTACTTAGGGGTGGGACCAATATATTGTGAGATATTTTTTGCTGTTGCTGTATCGAGATATTGGAATTAATCACATTTTGTACAGTTCACAAAATAAAAACCTGGCAGTACTTGAGATAGTAGACTTATTGGTGAGATACAGCTTAAGTATTCACCTTTGTATTTATTAAAATAACTATATTTCATATCAATACATTGATTACCTCCCTATTGTGATATTGTTGGTATCATGTGTCATGTATCATGTGTGGTATCATATTAAATTGAGAGGTACCCTGTGATTCCCAGCCATAATTGTGTATGTATGAAATACAGCTATTTTGTGTTGTATCTTTTGGTAACTTTTTTTTTGCATATCTTTGTGTGATCTCCAGGAGGCTGCCCCCCACTGAACCCTCAAGTGGACAACAGCTCCTGTGATCCCCCCTGCCTCATGGCCAGGTCCTTCTGCTCTGAGGTGAGACCTAGATTTTGTGACTACTGTGATTAATGTTTCAGTTTTCAGGAGATGTTGCTTGAAAGATTCTTGAATTTTCTCAGTCAAACAGTGCTTGGTAACGTCAACCTCTTATACATATATAAAAGTCTTTGTGTCAGGCCCTGTGGGTGACTGTCAGCCTGGTCTCCTGCTCTGACTCACTTCTGTAGAGTCAGGTTTAAGTGAATGAGGGAATAGGGCACTGTTGAAAGTGATTTTCCATATTGTCAGTCAGCCGCAGACAGGCTCGGCAGCTGCTCCATCAAATACTGACCCATTTTAGACACAACTAACTACATTACACCTTCAGGTACTGCATATATCTGTTTCTAGATTTTGTTCAAGTAAAGTTAGCATCTCAAGTTATGTTTTGGTTTCCTAAAAGAAATAAGTCCCACACACTGTTTAAACTTTCAGACTTTATTAAGACTCTGCAATGTTTCGGCACTAGGCCATCATCAGGCAAACGGTCTCTATACTGGGCTGCTCCCTTTTCTGACGCACCAGAAGAAATTGATGTGAGGAAAATGTTTTAATAATGTTCTGGTTTCCAAAATATAATCGTGGGTGATACAAAAAGACAAAGCCTGACCAACCTCGACTAATTTTTTCCCTATTCTATACAAAGATGTTAGTCTGGTCTCTCGTTAACTGCTTTCAATTTCAATTGCAGAGTTTATCAGTGTACTATATAGTAAAGCAATCAGAAACACCAGACACTAAAAAGCCACACATTAGCAAAGTTTGTATATGACACGACCTACAAAACACACCTTTCTTTTAAAAATCTACAGTTGACGTCACTAAAGTTATACCAATTCATATTTTATTCTATAATTGGGATTCACTTTTTTTTTACTTAACAGATTAGTCCAAATAACTTTCAAAAAAATACTAATACAAATAATACAAATTTTAAAAGAAATAATCAGTTGCCTCTTTGACAATCTGCAAAAAATCCAGAAAAAGCTATTACCATCAAGTGCCTTCTCTGTCATACAGTATTGATCAGTCAAGTGTGCGATTTTTCCACTATTTGAAGAGTCTGACCTTCTCTCATCAGCCCCTTGAGTGAGCCGTCTCCTCTGTGCATCACTCTTCTGCTGTGATTGATAAAACTTAGCCCACCATTTCCATCCATCTTGCATTGCCCTAAATAACCCCGACTCTTGTCTGTGTGCGGTGTTGTGGCGCCCCCTGCAGAGCGGCCTGTGTATGTGCGAGGAGGGCTTCACAGAGCTCCTCTCCCCAGCGGGTCAGCTGCTCCAGTGCGCCCCCATCCCGGTGTTGGAGATCCCCACGGCGGGGGACAACAGGGCGGACGTGAAGACGAGCCGGGCAGTCAACCCCACATTCCCTAGCACAATCCAGCCAGGAAGAGGGGGGAGGTCCTGGTATCTGCAGCCTTATGGACCAGGTGACAAAGCACACACACGCTATCAACTGTCTACTGTGGTCCACATCTTTACACATGAACAATAATTAGACTTATGGCACAAGTATAAACACACAGAACATAGAGGATTCCAAGGGGGTGTGTTTCAACATTTGGGCTTCAACATTTAGGTTATTTTTGTATTAATTATAGCTCTTAGACTAGACCTTCAGCTTTATATAATGTGTCCAGATGTATATTCTGCACTCATTTGTATAGTGTGAAATATTGTTAGATGTGTTTATATTGATTGTTTACCATAGCAAACCATGCCATACTCAATGGAAATGCAGTTTCAGTAGTTCCTGAGACAGCCCAACATTATCATTTCTACACTGCACTCCCTGCTGCTGTTAACAGAACAAATGTGATCCTTGTATCAAAGAGGAGTTCTCCTGACAGCTGGCTTATGTGTAAGTATGGGGATGTGATAGCCACTGAGTGACACTAAAAAGAGCACCAGCACTTCCTGCACTTCAAGAATGATGTTGCTGGGTTAACAAAGTGAGCTGACATGCCTGACTTGTCCACAGATGGGAAGCTGAAGATGTGGGTGTACGGTGTAGCAGCTGGGGCCCTGGTGCTCCTCATATTCATAGTGTCTATGATATACCTAGCTTGGTGAGTGGAAATATTTGATTGGCCCTTTTTGTCATCATCCATAAAAATCAAACATAACCATCCCAAAAGCTCTTAAATGCAGACTGCTGAAGGATGACACTGCGCAATGTGAATTCAGCTATATTAAAACTGTATTTGCAATAAGATTGGCAAGTATTGCTTTATCAACACCCTGAAGAGATTTGGTTGGCCAGCTGTAAAACTGAAAATGCTACTGTCTGAATGTAAAATAAAATAGACTTAGTTTTTCATAGCTCAATTATTCATTTACAGTACCTACATGTAGCAGAATGGTTGTCTTTTGCCAAAATCATCTTATTTTGCAATATTTTGTGGCCAATGCTTATTTCTCCATTTGAAATATATTATGGTCTTTCCTCCAGTTACCTCTCTTCCAGAACTTAGAACATTCTCTTTACAAACTTTAAAAAGGGTCTATAAACCTAAATGTGTTTTGCTTCTTTATTGAAAATGCATTATAGTCCAGTTCATTTCTGGGTTCACATGCCAAAAGGTTCTATATTAAAGACCACCTCATACTCTGCAGTCTGTATTGACGACCCCCCCATCCCTGTCACATTCATATGTCCTGTCTACACCATCATCTATGTCCAAGCAGCAGTTACTGTGCCATGCTGCACCGCTCCCTCACAGCCCAGGAGACCACCACCACCACCACCACCACCACTCCCTCCTCTAACGGCACAGCGGTGTGGGAGGGGGCCCGCACTCACCAGGTCATCTACACCTGTCCCGACTGCCAAGAGCTGGCTCAGAGCAGCTCGTGAACGCCCCCTACAGCACCGCAATGACCAAACACTGTGAGCGCTGAGTCCGTGTCACGTGACCCGCCTGAGTGTCAGTCTGAGGTACAGGTGAGGACAGAGTAGGTCCTCAAAAAAGGAATATCTCGATAACTTAAAATGACTTGAAATCAGAATAATAATCCTGATTTAAGTAGTTTTGACTAGATTATTTTACATTCTAACTGATTTAAATATTTCTGTTTACATATTGAAGCCAAATTATCTGCCATTTCAAGTGCAGATAATTCAGGTTGAAGTAATAAAAACTCTAATGGAACCATTTAGAGAGCTAGAGATAAAGAGCGATACACTTTATTGTCCCTTTATGGGCAGCATTCATTACCATTTGTAAATCTGTGCTTATAGGTCATTTCAGTTAGATAATTGTCCAGTTAAATAACTGTTTATGTAGCCAGACAGACTTCAGTTAACACATCTAGGTTAAGGTAGGGTCAGGTACCATAGCTTCAAGTCATTTTAACTAATCTAGAGATTCTTTTTTGGAGTGTAGAAAGTTACTGTTAGTTTTCCTGGTAACTTTATAATAACTGCACAGTATTTGGCAGTAACTAAGCATTAATACACATGTTATCAACAATTTCATGAATAATCAGTGTTACTTAATTATACTCAATTAACACAGTTGTTTGCACTGATTTACTCACAGTCATAACTTAATGACAGTATTTATAACTCAAGTGTTTTATTAATGTTGAAGTAATGCTTTTGTTAATTATATATTAACTGGTTACTAATACTTAACTAATTCTTAATGTGCAGTTATTATAAAGTATTACTGCTGCCCGGTAGCTTCTGTAGTGGCTAGTTTTGAATGAGTACTTTTTTAACTAAGGTTAAGTGGTAGTAGTTGTGGACCTGATGGAGACTTGGACAAATGCTGAAAAGTGAAGCACATTAAGCCTGCTCATGTCTGAAAAAAAATTCTGGGTAAAAATTTGGGACTTTTGGACATAAAGGTATTACAGAGGTTGTATGCAACAATTGATAAACTAGTATCTGTCAATGTCACACTCAGCAATAAAGAAGCCATGAACATAATAAAGACTTACTACTAAGTCACTTGCCAATATAACTGAACCATTAGTGTAACTATGAGCATCCAAAGAATCACAATTAGCATTCACATCTCTAAATATTGACGCTACCTCAATCAACCAATAAAAGACTTACCCCCAAAGTCTACTATTGGTCTGTTGTTAATAGGTCCCACAGAGTCCCTGATTTATGAATATTATGTACTTTTTGTTGTGCCTAATTGATAGTCCTCTATACTCCTTGCACTAGACCACTAGTCCTGAGGCTCTTTGGTGGTTGATAGGAGTATGTGTTTAGTGAGTCACAGACAGAGGTGGGTAGAGTAGCCAATAATTCTTCTCAAGTGAGAGTACTGTTACTTCAAAATAATGTTACTCAGGTAAAAGTAAAAAGTACTCATTCACATAATTACTCGAGTAAGAGTAGAAAAGTACTGGTGTACTCAAGTACTGAGTAACTGTTTGAACATAATGTCAGATTTTTATTTTTTATTTTGTTGTAATCTGGCAAAAAAATAAAGGCAAAAAACAGATTTTTATATTTTTAAAAGATAAACTAAAATTTAATTTATAAAAATATATATTTTCAAAAATTAAGGCACAAGGACCAAAAATACAATTTTTCACAAAGCTGTTCTTACATGACACACAGAGGTGGGTAAAAGTGTTCTTACTCTTTCTAGAGTTACAAGATTTTACTTAAGAGTACAGTTACTTCAAAATATTATTACTCAAGTAAAAATAAAAAGTATTGTGCAGTAAAGCTACTTTATGGAATACAATTTATTTTAAAAGTTACTCAAGTAAATGTAACCGAGTACTACCCACCTCTGGTCACAGATGTACTGTACTATGCCTGAGCTGCTTCACAGACATCACTTCATTTTAATCATAGGCTATACCAGTTTTGGTTTTGACTCCTTACAGATGGACTGTTGCTATTTTCAACAAAAACCGCTGTATGGATCCAAAAGGTTGCAGTACTTGGACTCTAAACCTGGACTACATTGTAGATTATCTTTTCACAAATGCAAAAATAATACTTTATAGCACATACATTAAAGTCATATTTTGTGTTGTAAAATTCAGAGATAGCAGATCCACCTCACTCAGCACTGAAGAAAGCTGAGTGGCGAAACTGAAAAGTAAAGTCAGACAAGTCTCTTGACTCGCTTAATCCACCTCCACAGAGCAATCAAAGAACACTGCTCTTTTAATGGAACCAGACCACTAAGGTTTTACAGCAGAGTAAATGTAATCCTGCTCAATTCTGTTAAGATAACACAATTTGAAGTTAGGTCATTACCGTAAATACAACTGTACAATCTAGAAAAACTACAGAGTGAGTGCACATTGAATTAACATGGGTGAACTGAAAACTGAAAAATAAAACAGAACTGAGAAATAAGAAATGCACTGCTGCCATCTGGTGGATAGTGAAGGAAGAACAGTTATTTTACAGTTCTTCTCAGTGGCATGGTCCAAACTATTTTTTCATCTCTACATACATCATACATGATGTGTAACTTACATTTTGACAGTATTGTTGACTCCATTACTTACCTTAAACTATATTAAGGGGTTATTATAAAGTTACTCCACTTTCCTTAGAATATGTTGGGTTTGTTTATCTCAAAACTAAGCTCTCTAATTATGAGTTACTTTTTCCATTTTAACCTAAGGGAGAAACCCCTGTTGCAATCTTAATTTCAGTTTAAGTTCATATCCTTGTCAAGCCTGAGATGTTAGTCTGGTCTCTCGTTGATTGCATTCAATTTCAAGGCCAGAGATTACCCATGTGTAGTAAATGCTGCGGCTCGTAAACAACTTGTGATTGGTCCGTCCGCAAAATCTTAGAGAAATTATTTGCTACGAGTAAAGGACCAGACCCCACTTTTGAGGGAAATAAAAGGCTGGTCAATCAGGCTAATGCTTGTCTGCACTCAGTGGCAGATTTTATTTATTTTTATTATTTTACAGTGGGTCTCTTTATTTGGCACATTTTAAGTCATACCTATTTTTTCTTGATTGGCAATCCGAATGCTTAAACACACAGAGAAAAAGGAAAACTGGTGAGGTGTATTGATTTTGTGATGCTATTTTACAACATTAGGATTAGGTACCAAGACTTTTATTTTAGGTTTCATTTATGGGGCCCTGGAAGCTTGGGGCCCGAAGCAGCTGCCTACTTTTGCCTCTGACTGCACTGAACCTTGCACTGAAAACACTGTCATAGCGGATCACCAGTGACAGTGTGTGTATTCTAGGAGCTAAAATGTGTGCTAACTGCTTGAATGTTTTCCATATCATTTTATACACTTAACATCCATCTCTTCATCATTTGTGCTCCATGTATACGCCCTCATACATGTACAAAGTAGCTGATGTTTAGGTGATCATCACTGTATCCGTTGAAGAATACTTGACGGGAGACTGTGGTATTATAATTCCACCAAAGATCTCCCACACTTTATAGAGACACATTCACAGCATCATAGCATTCACACATGCAACTTTAAAGCTGCAGTACCTGATATTTTCACTTTTTTATTTGAGCAAAAAAAATACTTTGAGACCCTCTGTGGGCTGTATTATAACGGTTTTTGTTTTAGAGCACAGGGACAACCAATCACACCCTTCCACAGGACAGGAGCGCTCTGATTGGTTGAAACATTGTTGATTTATCAGGATCTAGAATCTTTTCACAGCTATTTTTAGTCTTTTAGTTTTCAAAGAATGCTGGTCGTTTTTCTGATACTTCTGGGTTTATGTGAGACCATGATAGTATTTGAGTTTGTGAGTGTCAGACTTTTAGTTTTTTTCCTGCGTAAATCAGGTACTGCACCTTAAGTCTTATTTAGAGCCCCTCAATAGTGATTTATTGAAACTGTTCTTAATTTTTTTATCCACCTCTTGCCACGGCTATGGATTCAGCCCATTCCAAATAGTGTCTTAACTGTTCTCTCTTGCGTCCACAGTAAAAAGCCAAAGAGACCTCAGAGACAGAGGCAGCAGAACAACAACCGACTAAAACCTCTCACACTGGCCTACGACGGGGACACGGACATGTAGACAGCCTGGTTCAGCCCAGCTAATAGTCCACGTACAGTCCACTTAGTCCAGCCGGTCCTGTAGTCCACTGGGACCTTCAGCCAGAGACCCCGCATCACCTTCTAGAGAACGTCTCTGGACTGGACAATGGAGAAGATCAACCATTCAAATCCATTCCAACCCAGACTCCAAACATCTTTGTTTCTATGTTACATTTTCAGACAAGTTCAAAATATAGTAAGGAATCTCCGCCTACTGCCGCTGTTTCATATACACTAGTACAAAGTTAGGGATATTTGACCTTCAGGTGTAGAATGCATTTTTTACTGTGTCGATAACATGTGCCACATGGTCTCACTTTGTCCCACTTAAACAAGTTTTGTGTCCCACATTATGGTCACCCTAGCAACAGGTGATGAGCGTGAGGAGAGAGGAGAAAACTGTAGCTTAAACTGTTCAAGAACTTAATGCATATTTCTGGAAGTGTAACACAGAATCATTACATTCTTGGAGTTTCAGTTGTAAATTACCACTTTTTTAAATGTATTTTGTTTTTATGAAGAAGAGCCTTTGTGGTTTTTGTTGTGTTCAATGAAATGCCTTTTTTTACCCCACCTTCATTCCTCTCAGAACTTCTGCTGCTGTCTACAAAATGGCGGCTTCT
Source organism: Philypnodon macrostomus (assembly GCA_036025475.1). Classification (NCBI taxonomy): domain Eukaryota; kingdom Metazoa; phylum Chordata; class Actinopteri; order Gobiiformes; family Eleotridae; genus Philypnodon; species Philypnodon macrostomus. The sequence goes on along the minus strand of JAVQKC010207898.1, from coordinate 4,468 downwards.
TCCCTCTCCTCTTCTACGGAAAGTCTTTGGAAGCTTATATGGATGCGTTGCCAAAAGTCACCACACCAGGAGGAGGCAGATCTCCTAAACGGTTTGGACCTCTTTGTCTCAATCCTCTTTGGGTGTGTGGGATCAGCAGAAGCCCGGAGGAGAAAGTGCTGCCTCTACATTGCACTATATTAGTGCAGCATGATATGCACATGTGACTTCTACCTTTGCCATAAGCACTGCCTCTTCACGTGGACAGCTCACAGAGGCACATGGACGAAAATGAATATGTATGTGTGAATATTTCAGTTCTCATCACAGACTTGGTTGTAGTAAAGTTGTGGTTAAGTACATTTGGTGTTTTCACATGTGAGTGAAGATGGAAGATTAGAACTGAGACTATGTCCACACCAGAGCTGCCGAAAGAGAGAGATTGTCTCGTGTAGCCACTTATTTAAAATAACACATAATACAAATTTTTAAAGTTTTGAAGCTCCTATATTCTGCTAAATTGAGCTTTTAACCATGTTCTAATGTTGTTTCTACCTCACACATACACAAAGTTGTGTTTTGTTTCATCCAGGCATGTTTGAGTAACAAATTATGTTGATCTTATCTCCAACAGCTGAAAACAGATTGACCTATGTCATATGGAATGTTAAAAATTCCGGAATGGAGGCCGCTGGAGCAAAAGTGAGTTAACTTCACAAATAGGTAGTATTTGTGGTGAGGGATAGAATAATTCTGAGCAAACAATGAAAAAACTATTGTGGTCATCAACATTTCTGTAAAGACTTGTCCAATAAAACTTAAAAATCAGGAATTCTGCCTCCAGCCAAAAGTCTAACTGTTAATAATGTGTACATTGAATAAACATACATGTGAGGTACATTCACTAATGTTTCCTAACCAGGCTCTGACATCACCTACATGTAGAGAGTGGTTGACATTTCTCAAAACCATCTTATTTGCAATATTTTGTGACTAATGCTAATTTCTCCATTGAAAATGTATTATGGTCTTGCCTCCAGTTGTCTCCATTCCAGAATTTAGAACTTTCTGTTTACAAACTTTGAAAGGGTCTATCAGTCTTAAACTGGGGCAAACCACAAAGTGATACTGCTGCTCCTACTCTGTCAACAAATGCACCTAGAGAACCATTGTTGCTACCACCATTTAACAACAACATATCTGACTGAAGATGATGTGTGTTCTATTGTGAGGCTTTGTTTAGATCTGTCTTGAAACAGGAACAGGTGAGACAGGTGTCACACTGTTGTTTTTCAGTGGCTCTGGTCCACACTCCCCTAAAACAAAATGACTAGATACTCTCTTGTCCAGGGGTAAAGACTCCATGCGAACCATAAAGCCACAAATGGTAGGCCTATAGTCAATGGTTTCTGTCTATACTGTTGGGGCCTTGACAGAGTTCTCATGCCCCACACATACAGTTTCATCCCCAGTCCAGCTCCAACATGCTCCAAGTCCAGTTAGTGAGTGATCAGACAAGTCCACCTGTTTAGTATTTAGTTCACAACTCCATGGTTCTGACTGGAGACGTGCAGTAGTACTCTGTGACGGAGACGGGATGGAGTCAGTGTAAATTAGGGGCAATATCCATCATAGCTTCTTTGGGGGTGAGGCTGGGGTGTATCAGTTTCATAAGACACAAAAACAAAGCTCCATCGAAAATGCAATAGTGTGGACATAGTCTCAAAACTCTGCTTAGACCAACTCATTTTTAAATCCTCCAAAGTTGTACCTCCCTTCCCCTTTGACCTGTGGCATTACAATGTGAAAATATTGACAGATCTTGTCATGCTGAAGTCATGTCTGCCTTATTCCAGCAGCAAGTAACAGTCTTAACATATACGTACAATACTTTCAAATAGACTGACCATAGAAGATCCATGTAACATAGGTGCTCAATCAAAACTTAGGACAGAGTTCAAGGTGTGTGGAGAATGTTTACTTTTGTCCGATGTGTAAATAATAATATTAACAATGATTTTTTTATTTTTCTGAAGATGATGAAAAAAAATATGAATTATGTGTACATTTATTTTGTATTGAACAGAGTTTGAATAGTTTGAATATGACCATGTGGGCGTATGGTGTATTTGTGACGTGAAGTGACCCTGGGAGGAGGTCGGCCAATTTGTACAGCTTGTTTATATGTGTGGGAAATAAATGATGACACGGTTGTAAACACTACAAGTTATTTCTGGTGTATTTCCTGGTATAGTTTAGACCTGTTTAAATTCTGGTTTAGACCCGTTTAGGTTCTGGATTAGACCTGTTTATGTTCTGGTTTAAACCCGTTTATGTTCTGGTTTAGACCTGTTTAAATTCTAGTTTAAACCTGTTTAAGTTCTGGTTTGAATTCTAGTTTAAACCTGTTAAAGTTCTGGTTTAAACCTGTTTAAATTCTAGTTTAAATTCTAGTTTAGACATGTTTAAATTCTGGTTTAAACCTGTTTAAATTCCAGTTTAAACCTGTTTAAATTCTTGTTTAAACCTGTTTAAATTCTAGTTTAAACCTGTTTAAATTCTAGTTTAAACCTGTTTAAGTTCTGGTTTAAACCTGTTTAAATTCTGGTTTAGATCTGATTTTAGTCTAGTCCTGATTTAGAGCTTATTTGGTTTAGTCCTGGTTTAAGTCATGGACTGAAGTTACGGCCCTGTTGTAAGTAATGTCTGTTTAAGGCCAGTTACGGGCTAAAGCTAAATCATAAATTGCACTGAAAAAGTCAAATGTTGCTCCACTTACAAATTGTGCAGTGATCATTCACACAAAAAAACTTTCACTGTCTTAATTGACTTCAGTAGATCAGTCCAACTCAATGATGTGATTTCAACTCACTCTGAATATTTCACATTTCAAGCTGCTGTATTGTTTTCCATTGGTGTTTTGCAAAAAAATAATTCTGCTTTAATCCACACATTATAGATTGTATTTGAGATTTTTAAAATTGTATCAATGTGAAATAGTGTAATAATGAGTTGAATGCACATATTTCTAGAAAAGCATTCACATTTACTCAAAAAGGTATAGGTTCTCCAGTTCACGTCTGCTGGTGTACCAACCATGCATCTAAGCACTTCAAAACCAAGCTTGTGATTAAAAGCTAGATATAAAGGAGTGATTTGATATAGAGTCCAAAACCAAAAGTCAATGCACACAGGATAAACCACTCTGCTCAAGCACTGTTTAAGAATGGTCTAATGCTGGTTAAGGTAAATTCAGATTTTCATCTCATACATTAGAGCGTGTGTTTGAGAGAGATGGCCAAAGGCATAGTGCAAAGTCCCAGCCATTTTCCATTTTTATATAGTAGAAAATATGAGTTTACATTTCACCAAAGTCAAATGTTGTGCACAGATATAGGGTTAATTGCCCGGAGCCCGTGTAAACCATGTTCATCTCATAAAGCAGAAGGTATTAGAGCGGACCTTATTAAAAGATGACATTTCCTAATCCGCTGCAGTTATTAGAAGCCAACGTCTTCATGAGATCGCCATGGCAACTTTGTTTATTTAGATCAGTGCACTGGAAGTTGGAGCGTTCACATCTGCAGATTCAGATGGAAGTGCACTGTTTTGCACTCAATATGAGCTACAAATTCTATACATTTTATCAGACCTATAATTGTAGTAGTAGTATAGTATAAATGGGTTTATCAAAATGATCATTAACCCAATATCATATTAACAATATATCTGTTCTTGTTACTAGAAGAATAATGTTAGATTATGTGAGATGGCTAGTTAAACATTTCAAAATGACTGCACATAAAAGTAGAGATGAAGCCTAATGACATTTGGAGTCAGGCTTCAAATTATATTCAATTATATACAAAAATACAATCAGGAATCAGGCTTCATGTACCCATCTCTACATAAAAGGTACCTTCACGTATTCCACAAATTTGACAAGTGAAGGTGTAGTCTAAGTTTCCTAAACTATAAAAAATACTTGAACCTGTTCTATGATGTAAAGCAGGTAATCTGTCATAATTTTATTGGTGAGTTTCGGCGATATTATGGAATTATGCAGGAGCAGATCCTATGTGTGAATGCAATAACTCAAAAACGAATTGCTGAATCAGTTTCAACTTTTGCACACAGGTATATACCATAAAGACGCCAAACTGTATCAATTTGGGTACTTCTACCATGAAAATTAATTAATATTAATAATTATTAATTAATTATATAATTAATTAATTAATTAATTAATGACCTAAACTTCTTTGCATGTTACATATCCTGAAGACGCTGAACTGGATTGAGTTTGGTACTTCTATGATTAATGACAATTAATTTTAATTAAATTAAGGAATTAGTGCCCCGAAGCACTTTAATTTAGCCAATAATCCCACTGAACAAAATGTCATGAATGTTGTCAGTGTTCCGGGCAATTGTATACTTAATGTACATAGGCACATTACAGAGGTCAAATAAAGCATGCCTCTATAGC
>JAVQKC010207873.1:0-11638 GCA_036025475.1 Philypnodon macrostomus | reverse complement strand
AATTTACAGGAGTGTGTATATATTTAATTACCGAAATATGACAAGGTTCATGTGATTCTTGTTCATCTGGTTGTACTCTACAAGGCAAGACTCCACCACCTGAGCAAAGCTTTCTACTGATGGTATTTCAGCATACAACCGATCATCATCTTCCAGGTCGGGGGTCATGTAGTCACCAAATAGAAGATTACGCATATCCTCTTCGACAAGCTAAAAAGATAGATGAATATTGAAAAATGTCATATTACTAAATAAACACCTTTATATAACTATACACTTACTATGAGAGATTTTAAAACAATAATAACCAAATGCAAGATACTTACTTGATTGCCTTTTTTTAGATGCTCAAAGACTTGATCAAATGACTCTTGGAAATGGTCTCTGAGGATGTTGCTCATTAACCGGTACAGCCAGGCTCTGTCAGTGTCATCAACCAAACGGTCGTAGTAAACTCGGAAAACTTCATGGACAAACAGGCGTATCATAGTTTGCTTGTTTTCCAGTGACTGCTTCTTCAGCAGCAGACAGCCTTGGATTACTCGAGAGAAGTCCCGCAGGTTGAAGGTGTAGTGAGACTTAGCTGGTGTGGGAAGCAGGTTGTCCATTGCTTTCTTATATACCTTTAGAGTACACATTGCAAATGTGAAATAAGACCATATTCTTAATTAAATGTATGTCTCTGGTAAGATACTTACTTCCATAGTGGCTGACACTATTTGGTTTCCAATTGTGCAATATTTTGAAGGAAATTCATTGTTTTTGAGATAGAAGGATACTATATTGGAAAAAATACGGACCATTGTGTCATCACTGAAGGCATTAATGCTGCAAATGTTAAAGTGCCTTAGGAATCGAGATGTAACAGCATTTCTTCCTCCACCAGGGGGACCCATTGCTGCAATAAGCTGTATATCTACTAGAGAGATTCTGGATGTATCTTTGAGCTCATACCTGCAAAATAACAAGCATAAAACCAATACAGGAACGTAAATGTAAGAAAATGACAACAAAATTGTTAAATACCAGTTTTCATGGTCTATGAACTGACGAAGCAGCTCTACTGGTGGCTGTGCTCCGAACTGTTCTAGGGCCGGCATGTTGACATCATCTACAAAGATAATGCACTTCTTTCCTATCGGAGGCCCAAAGACTCCCTTTCTCCTTTTGTCCAATCTGGACATGATGATATTCTAAACAATAAGAGGATTAGTACACACTCTACAAACGAGGAAAAATGTCAAACCTAAATGCTTACTTGTGTTTGGTTGGCACTTGTACGGGCTGAAAAATTTATGAAGAACGGTAGATAGAGGTCTTTGTCCAAATTGTTCATCAGCTTGTCTTTGATGTACACTGACTTCCCAGTACCAGTAGGGCCAACAAACAAACTAGGCCTGAGCAGAAAAGCAACACTTAGGTAAATATAATCCATATCACAGTTGAGTGTTACTCAGGGCATACAGTCTTTCATTCTGAAACAAAGTGATACTTACACACTAATATGTGCAACAAATATTTTAATTGTATTAGGAGAAATACTTACACTCCATAAGTGATGCAGAGATTCATGAGGTATGTATACCGAACAGTATCTATAGTGGGGACTATGATTTCCTGCACATTTGTATTTTTGTCCCCCAAGCTGAAATTCTTGATGGCATCATTCCAGTGAACCCAGCGACCTTTACCTTTGAACTGTGAAAAAAATTAATTAAAAACAATAAATAGTGTTGATTTATGAAACTGTATGGTATGTGATGTAATGTAATGTAATGTAATGACATAGTACCTCATAATAATAGTCATATACGAGTCCCTTTTCCACCATTGGACACTCCCATTTCCCAATAGCCCCAGGGATTGGATTTTTATCTGTCTTCCCTGTTAAGATCGCCCTAAAGAACTCACTAAACTTCTCTCTGCTGTTTGCATCACAGCTGCCACCCACGGACCACACAAGGGAGAAAGCAAAGGCTGCCTGTATTTGATGAAGAAAAGTAGTAGGGGTGAGAGGGTACAAAACATGAGTAAAAAAGATATAAAGGAGCGTAATATATAAAGCATTTTACCATGATCCAAACATGAATGATTTTATCTCCAGGGTTTGTCTTCACAGGTTCAGTGAGCAGCATCTCAAACAAGCGACACAATGACACAACTGTGTTACTGTTGCTTGTGGGAACAACTTCCTGTAAAAATTTGACATGCATTAAAAATAATCAAATAACACACCTTTACAAGCCATTAATCTAAATCTCTAAAATGCATCCTAAACTCAGATAAAACCAAATCCATGCTGTTCTCAAATGCCAAATCAAGATCTCAAAACCTGCCTCAAATTACCACTTTACAGGCCTCTCAGATAGAATTTGTTTTTATTTTGGAATCCGGGCTTTCTCTCCCTTGAAGCCTCGTAGGTTTTGGCATCTGTACTTACTCAGTTACAAATGCTTCAATTTTACTTCCAAATGCATATTTCTCGGAAAAGTCCGTTCTGCCGACATGCTTTTACTGTTGGTCCCAAAGGTTAGCTCTGAGATGGGGAAGAAGGCTTTTCAGTTTGCTGCCATGGACCCTTCTACAAAATGACCTAAAATTGAGGGAGCTGGTCTCCTTAGAATCCTTTGAGAGACTTTTAAATGACAGTGGGGCTGTAACATTGGAATGTAATTGCTTTACATGATTATTTTAATATATTGTAGAATTGTCTTGCTTTTGATATTGAAATTGGTTCATTGTCTGTATTGTAAATTTGTATTTTTGTTTATATGTTTTGGCTGACTGTCTTGGCCAGGATGCTGTTGTAAAAGAGATTTTTAATCTTAATGAGACTTGAATATGTATAATTTAAATGTTATTTTTACTTTGCAGTATTTGCGAAGCATCCTCAAGGCGGGTGGTAAAAGCCAGTGGAATAGTTCTAGCAAAAGAGTCCGACTCCCAGAGCTTTGTAAATCATCCGGAAGAGTGTTGATCCAGGAAAGCACTAATGGCTCCCAACCCAACTGAGATGGTTCCATATAGATCATACCACATCTGCTGACTGTAGCAGGCTGCAGCAAAGAAAAAGTAAACATGTCGTACATTAAAAACATGCAAGAAGATATTTAAACTAGATTAACTAACTTCTTATCTCCTTCTAAAACTAAACCTCCACTTACAGAGGCTTGTGAAAGGTCCATTGCTTCAAAGATCAGACTCATCTGATTGGACATCTGAATGATCTCACCGCTCATCAAGCATAACTGTTAGGATACACAAATCTATTAAAAACATACCTAATTGATATAAATTGTCGGTATTGATTTCCTTACCTTTTTGTTATCATCAAGTACTGTGTTCATGCTTTCAATCCACAGTGTATCTATGGGTCCATCAAACACCACCCATTTACGATCTGGTGTGTCGGCTGAGGCAAATTCTCTAAATGTGTTGGCCACAATTCCATCTGTCCACTAATTTAAAAACAAAAAGACTCAGGGACAGACAGATACAATATTTTTGACTTATGAGTAATGTAATAGCCAAAAATTGTACCTCATGGGAAACCAGATCAAATTGTCCAAAGAGTTGGCCCATAGTGATGGACTTTGGGTTCAGTGTCCTATAGATGACCTTCTCCTCACCATGGCCTTGTTCATTCATGAGAGTTAAAGTGTCAGCCAGAACATGCAGAACTTTGGTCTTTCCTGCAAAAGACTCTCCAACCAGCATAAAACTGACAGAAATGCTTGATATTAAATGTTTTATCAGATCATTAATAGTAAACAGAATTACAACAAAATACATACCCATGTCTTACAATCATCATCTCATATGTCTGTATCATTTTCTGTAGAAATACTTGTGTGGGTTGCACATTGTGGGTTTTGCAGCACTCTGTAGCAGCTTCATAAAACAACTTTCAACAGGAGAAAGATTGTATTTATGAATTGTTTTGACTGAAATTGATCAATACTAGTTACTAGTTAGATTAAATCTAATACAGTATTACCTTATAGTCAGCTTCAGGAAGAGAGATGCCCGGAAACAAGTCACTGGTTATTCCATTGAACAATGGAATATCATGTGACAGGAATTTAGGCTCGTTAACATCCTTTATAGACCTCAAGAGCTATGTGAACAGTAAAAAAAAGAACAATTTTAATATAAGTTTGTTTTGTTTTTCTCAGTAAATGAAGAATTTTTGTTGATACCAGTATATCCTCATTCTCTTTTGGATACTTTAGTTTGAGGTTTCCAGCTGCTACAAGTACAGCTTTCACAGCCCTCATGCCATAGTCATAATGGAACTGAGAGGAGAGCTGCTCAGAACAAAGCCTATAGGTCATTACTATCTTCACTGACAGTGGTTTGGCATTCAGGAAGCCGTAAGAATACAGTGAGATCTCAGCAATCAGTGCATAGTTTGGGACCATCATGGCAACAGTTCGAAATAAGACCTAAACAGTAAGTGGGAGTAAAGAATAGATTTAAAGAAATATGAAATATGAGATTACAAGAAGTAAAGATAAGTAATTTAAGAAATTTAATTTACCTTCAGGTTATCAGGGAGTTCTGAGCGCCCTGCATATCCAGGGTTCATAGTGATGGACACAAAACAGTTTGGATTGAGCTTGAGAGTGGTTCCTTCAAAGTCAAAATACTCCAATTTCTGCTCAATGGCTCTTTGAATACAGAGAACCTGCTGAGCAACAACAGAGAGCACCTCCAGTTCGATTCGATTAAACTCATCAAAACACACCCAGGCACCTGATGATGCCAGACCTTTGAAAAACTATAGAAAAAACAAGTGTTATTTTGGGACGTAATTACATGATTGTACATTTTTAGCATAACAAAGGTTGACTCCTACTTTGCCCATCGCAAGATAGTCCAATCCATCAGAACAGTTGAAGACCACACATTGAACAGCAAGGGCTTTGGCCAGATCTTTGGTGGTTTCAGTTTTTCCTGTACCTGCTGGACCCTCAGGGGCACCACCCAAGTTCAGGTAGAAAGCTCCAATCTAAAAAAAATATTATCAATATATATATATTTTGTATATATGTGTAGTTTTTTTATTCTTTTAGTAAGTAACTTTTTGAATTACCAAAGTTCTGTAGCATCTGTCAGTCAGTGGAGTGATGACCAAACGAGGTGAGTTGCCAAGATACTCATAGGCATACTTCACATCACAGTTGATAATTCGAACACGCACATTGTCATTGGTCCAATAGTAGCGCAGCTGAGCAAGCCACTGGAAATCACTTTCTTTTGATACATCTGTTATAACAGAGATAAAAATAAAGAGATACAGAAGATTACAACTTCAGCAAATAAACATCAGGAAGACTGGAAAAAAAATTACCTTTCTCAATCAGGTCCATGATGACATCTCTGGCGTGTACATCAATAGTGACCAGTGCTCCCAGAGTGGTTCGTGTTTGTTTGGGTAGTTTTCCTCTCACAAGCTCCACAATGTCATTCAACTGATTCTGGAGCTGCTCGTAGTATTTTTTTAAACCCTACACAACAAATAATAAACGGTGAAATGTCCCATTCATAATATTCATAATATAAAGTGTTTAGCAGTAATTTGAAGGTCATTGGCAACAAAACATTTAGTACATTTTTACATCAGTAAAGACACCAACCCCTGCTCTGATAGCTTCATGTACTTCCAAGGTCCAGAAAATTTGAGAAGTACACAGCACCACCTGCCCGGGCCACTCACTGACCCACTGGCTGCGTTTGGTCTCAGCATAGGACTGTAAAATGAATAAATACTGTGCAATAAACTGTGGAATAAACACTAAGCAATGTCGTAAATAAACTCACCACTCTCGAACGAGCAATCACATCCCTGACACTGCGAAGCATCACATCCTCCACCTGCACCAGCCACTTCTCCACAGCCCCTTTGGCTTCTGATGTGGAAATGTTTTGGACAAGTGTGACCCTCTCACCTTCACTACTATACATGGCCTATAAAGGAATTGTTCATGTTAAAGTAAAAAAAATATTTATACACTGGTAGATGCTAAATAAATGAAAAGTGTGTACCTGGATATCCAAATTTGGAAGGAAGTCCAGTTTGGAAATACCCTCAAAACACTTTTTCAAATGTGGCTGTACTCGCAGTGGATCCTTAGTCTCTGACAAAATCTCAAGCATTTCATCATTGGACAAGAAAAAAAACCTGTAAACGGTATTTGTGAAAGTATAAAACACTTAAATGTCATTTGACTATTACAAAAACATGTACACAGACTAACCTACCTTGGAAAAAAGAGACGCTTCTTCTCTAGATAGGCATTTAGTCCTTTCATGATAGTATCAAGTAGGTTATTAGAAACCCGCAGTTTCTCCAGTAAACCAGGAAGTGAGGTTGCTGGTAGAATCTATAATAAATCCATCATTATTCATTTATTTTATATTTAAGAGCTGAACTATTTCATACTCTAGTCCTTTAGTTGAAAAAATACCTTAGGGTTCTTGACACAGTGTCTCATAACCTCTTTCCAAGTTTTGTCAACAGTTTGAAAAAGTTGTCCCTCTTCTGGAATCTGCTGCATAATATCCTGAGAGGAGAAAATAGGCTCCAGGTAAAGCCACTGAGCCTGCACCTTTAGCCACTCATCTATTGTATCTTGGATATGTAGCAAACACCGTTCCCAGTCCTGTTTAGAACAGAAAAATACAATAATGACTGAATAAAACATATTGTTTTAAGTGTGTAAATTAACAGTGCATTTTAACTTACCTTGATCTGTTGCTCAAATGGTTTGATAAACGGTGAGCCTCTCATTGTCTGTGTCTTAACTATTTGGTCATCCAGCATTGTTTGAATCTCATCCAGTGATGTTAGAATAGACACACCAGTCTCTCTATAAGGCTGATGTTGGAAAGAAACTGCATCCCATATGCTAACCATAGTTTGCATGGTTTTCTCCAGCGAAAATTCCTGGAATAAAGTAAACTTATTTTAAAGGCTCAACGTGAAACAATGTAAACTATTTGACAATGTACTCACTTTACTAGCAGCTGCACTAACAGATTCAAACATTTCCAGGTAAGGAGCCAAGTTTTGTTTCAGGGTTTTACGTAGTGTAGTACCAGAGTCAGGAGTAAGATCATATCCAACTATTTCTGACATTTGGTCCCAATGGCGTTGCCTGATACCAGGATTACACAAAATGGACACTAGAGGAACATGTTCCTGTGTGTATAACACACAGTATAGTTAGATGATTCAGCATCCAAACAGAATTAACCAATTTTAAGTAAATACCAGTAGATACCTTAAACTCTTTGATCTCCTGCAACACTGTGCTGCACAGAGTTACAGTAGGACTTTCATGTTTGTTCGAATCCTCTTCTCCAGGATGTAGGTTTGGTTTTCCACCGGTCTTCTCCAGTTCTTGTCCAGTTTTGCTCTGTCTCTGTTGAAAAAGCTTGAGCATCTTGAAAACCTCCCTGAAAAATTCATCGACTTCCACTTCCATGTGTTCACCATTCAGACTCTGGAATGTACTATCCATCCATCTAGAAATAAAAATACTTATAAGCGGCAAATATTTGTTTTGCAATAAAAGAATATTCAAAATAAATTTAGACTGGACCTTTTTTCTGTGCGCTGCCACTTCAGCACAAGCCCAAATACTTTTTGATAAGGCTCAATACTCTCTTTAATGACAGCAACCTCTGGGTACTGTGTTTGCTCCATTTTGTACAGTGTCTCTTCTTTGTTGATGAAATGTATTGTTTCCTCTGCCTTCCGGAGCAGATTCTGAACTGTCCTGATATCCTCTACATACTGCACAAAAGCACCACATGTATAGTAAAGGTCTAACAAAGTAAAAACATCTAAACTCCTCTGAAAGATTACCTGTTGCATCAAATCTAGCTCTGAGCATTCTGGGAAATCTTTTGTTCTGTGGTTCAGCTTTGCCAACTCTACCATTAATTTCTCTCTTCTGGCGATCAGCTCTTGCTCCCCTTTTTCCTTAGCTTTCTCCATCACCTGGAAAACAACATACATGTACTGGAAAACAACATACTTGTACTGGAAAACAACATACATGTACTGCTGCATGTACTGCTGCTGTGAGTTAAGTGAAAAGAGTGAATATGAGTTCAGAGAGTAACCAGTAGAACAATCACCAAAACGAACACCTTACCCCCAAAGTTCATCCAGAAATGCCACCTTCATGTCTCACAAACACTACTCCGATCTTGTTACTCCCAACCAAAGAAACAAGCCTTGCCACACCCAAGAATCAAAAGATTACCTGTTCAGAGCACCACCTTCCCATTCAGTTGTCAGTGCTAACGGGTATAATCCTTCTGCTCCAGCAGACTTGGCCAAATACTTGATTTGTAGAGTTAGTAAGTTCAGGGATTCTGAAGTTTGATGATAAGTCAAAAAATGACTGGGCCCCAAATCGTCAGAGCAGGCAAAAAGTACAAGGGTAGTACACATCTAGGATCCACAGCTGTCCTCCAGCCTCTGCCACATCATTTTGACAACTGCTATGGCAGAGGCTGGAGGACAGGTATGGATCACCAAGCAATAGCAAATGCTCTACTCTAAAACTAGAGAAAATCCCAAACGTCACAAACAACAAAAATCACAAATTAAGGGAGTTAGGAGACCTCTGAACTTGATGCATCCCACATTGACAGATTCCTACCTGGTCTCAGTTATAGTCCAAAAACTACAAAAACTCCCATATCACCTGCAGGAGAGATGGAATGCTGTTCCTCTGTCAGTCACATGGCTAAAGATTGTGATGCAAATGTACAATGCATAGATTGTAAAAGCAACAAGCACCTCACAACACTGCATCACGGGCCAGCTCTGGAAGAGCAGGGCGGGGAGCAATCAGGAAATGCTGCTCCAGCCATCATATCCAAATGCACGGAAATATGCGGACTAGGTAAAAGCTCAAGGTCAAAGTCTCAAGCAGTTAGCAAGCAGGAGCCCCGCTTTAGACCCAAATGCCTCAATACTTGTCCTCCTCGGCCGAGATATACCACAATTTCATAAGGTCAGAGAACACTTCAAGGGCCCTCATAACACCCCATATGGTTAAAAGCACTGACCATTTGTGGTGTTATGAGGGCCATTGATTGGGACAATGGATGAAAAATAGCCTTTTGGCTAATTCTGGTAGATTTACAGCAATGTTAATTATATCGGTGAAACAACAATATTATGGAATCACGTCTGTGTTCGTCCGCATCCGCGTCCTGTTGGGTACATTGTGGAGAATCACTGTACCAAGTTTCATTGCTCTCTGCCAAAGTAAGTGTGTCCAGAGTCCCATAGGGGTCATAAACATGGGGGCGCTATAGAGGCATTTTTTTAACTGACCTTGGAAATTTGACTATGTACATTAAATGAACAGCCAACCGGATCACTGTGCCAAATTCATGAGATTTTGTTTATGTTCATCAGGATTAATGGCTCAATTAAGATGTTATTACATTATAATTAATCGTAGAAGTACCAAAATCAATCTAGTTCAGCGTCGTCATGATATGTAACTGTCCAGAAAATGCTCAAAAGATCCGGCAAAACCTTTTGAGTTAATTGTTCACAGCTTCAGGGCATTAATTAATGAATTTGTTAATTAATATTCAGGTAGGAGATTCCATGATATTGGCGAAAGAGAATTACAAATCACCCGTCCAAATCATCAAACCTGGTTAGAGGAGATGTTATGAGTTAGCATTAGTATGTAGCAAAAAGTTTGAATGTGACAGATCAACTGGATTAGTCAAGTTGTTTTGAACTGCAATTATATCTTAAAAGTATCTTAATTTTGCACAAGTTATTACTGTTTGCTATTTAGGTCATGTGCAAATAGTTAAGTGTTATGTGAGAAGGAGATATCCAAGATGTAACAGGTGCCATGGGCAACCTGACATGTAATGACAGTGACCTAAACTCAAAGCTGCAACATTTGAGACCCACCCCAGACTAACGACTGAAAACACAAAAAACACTGCACCACCATTTTTTTAGACCAGTGGTTCTCAAACACTGGATTGGGACCAAAAATTGGGTCAACAAAGATTTTAATTGGGTCACCAAAGGATTTTCAGTTCAAGAAATGTTTTGGGGTATGAAACAACAGTGAGTACACCTGTGTAAACTTACATAGAGGTGAATTTTAATATTTTGTGTAGCCACCATTATTTTCCAGCACTACATTAACCATCAAGCTCACTAAAACTTCACAGGCTACGTCTGGAATCCTTTTCCACTCCTCCATCACGGATCTGGTGAGTGTTAGTGACCGTGCACTCATCACTCAAACTCATTACAATAAAAAACCCATAGTCCCAAACCAGACAAAAAAGTTAGGTCACTATCATTTTTTTAAACCATACATGGGAATGTCTACTGTACTCCTCTTATTCACTCTCTTGGTCCCTCAACCTTCTCTCCCCACTGCCCCAGATCCAGGGGCCCAGTGTGACCCAGTTTGAGCTGTCTCCACACACAGCACAGAGCACAGAGCACAGAGCACAGAGCGAGAGGGTGGACGGGGGAGCGGCAGATAGGCTGGAACTGTTTTGAAGGCTGAGACATTCCTCATTGTTCATTCACCCGGGCCCTTATGTAACACGCTCCGATCACGTGATGCTGGCTCCGCTGCTGCTGCTGCTGCTGCTGCTGCTGCTGCTGCTGCTGGAGTCGTGGGAAGCTCTATCCGCGCTCACTAATCTGATTATGCAAGGCCCTCACTTATACAACAGGAGGATAGACAGACAGGCAGACAGATATGGAATATATACTAGAGGAGGTGTAGCCATACCTAAAGTGGTAGTTCTCAACTGGCCTGACTGACTAGGTTTTGATTTTGAAACAATTTAAAGTGGTAAATGAATGAACTACTTGTATTTCTGCTTAAATATTAATATTGCAATATTCAGCATGGTTATCGAATAGAAAATGTTTTTCTCATATTGTGCAGCCCCAGAAAGACACATTGGTCACTAGGGAGAAACTAAAACAATAAAAGGATCTATTTCCTGGTGACATAATTAGCGATGGCCTATTTTATAAGTGAAAGTGTATGTTGTTGGAGGCACAGGGAGCAGCATAGCTTTGTAATGTACTACATGTGAGCCTATGGTGGCACACTGACCCACATAATCAAATCCAGAAGGAAAAAAATGTATTCATGACACAGAGCTTTTGTTTGGAGGACCACACCAACCTGGGTGGAGATTCACTAAAGGATAATAGAAGACCTGATAACCTGGGATTTGTGTATTACGAGAAGCTACCCTATCAAAAAAGATCTCAACACCAACCATCAACAACAGCGTAACAGTGCTTTATATAAAAGTAAAACTGGGCTAATGGGACATAGCAAATAACAGTACAGTAAGAGGTTACCTTAAAAGATGTGATCCTACAGTTTCTTTAAAATGGTGTCTATCTTTACTAAAGTTAGCTTGTGTATATACTATATGCCAATGGAAGCACCCCACTATTCTAATGAAGAATATCCTATTTATGAAACTAGGCCTGTGCTGTCGTCCCCGACAGCAAGGTGTATATCGGCGAAAACGGCCCCGTACGTCTGCCCCGTACGTCTGCCCATACGTGCTACAACAGTTACCAATGGGACCTTAA
>JAVQKC010207860.1:0-15558 GCA_036025475.1 Philypnodon macrostomus | reverse complement strand
GCAGACACCGCAGCAGCACCAGGTCAGACGTTATATCATATGTGTACGGTAATAAAATCTATCCAAGAGGAAGATATGCAGAAAAATATATAACACAAGAGGTGGACATGCACAAACAGGATAGTATTGGAAATATGGCTCCTTGGTATTCCTTGGATGACATTTCAGATGTACTTTGCAATTGGTATAGTGCTTGAGATTATTGTAGTGCAGGCCGGTTTAAATATAACCAGCTCTTTTCTGGGCATTTCATTTCCATGGTCTGTTGAAATGATAATAAAAAGGTGATTTACAAAGAAGGAAAAGATATAGAGTGTAATGGTTTTTCAGTCGTTACCCGAAGCCTTGAAAACCTTGTTAAATTAATAATGGCATCTAAAGCATGTTTATTAATATTGAACAAAATGAAGATTAGCCAAAAAACACATGCACTGAACTGCTTTAGTGTCAATGTAACCTCAGGTCATACTTCAGGTAGAACACATGCTTTAAATGATGACACTGCTGCAGGTTCATCAGTGAGTGAGGATAGGCTGGAGGCGGTGCGTGAGGCCTTCCGTCACGCCTGGAGAGGTTACAGAGAACACGCCTGGGGCCACGATGAGCTCAAACCTGTGTCAAAGTCATTTGGAGAGTGGTTCGGACTCGGACTTACACTCATAGATGCTCTGGACACGATGTGGATTCTGGGACTTAAGGAAGGTATAGCAAATGTAATTTTTTGGTATAATTTATGGAAAATATTAAATTGTAAATAAATAAAAAGTATCCTACAGTGATATTTCAGCATATCATGGGACTAGGGTATTTAAGTAGAACCAGGCATTAGGGGCATTCTGTCATACATCCCTAACATTTTGTGACAAGTATACATTGTATTTTTTGAGATGCAGAATTTAGATTTTTACTAACTGTAAACTATACTGATCACAAATAAAATGAATAAATGCTTTAAAACATGTATTAGTCACAATTAGTAGTTAGGGAGTTAGCTGACTTTCAGGTGTGTTGTGTGTCTCATAGAGTTTGCTGAAGCGCGGAGCTGGGTGGAGCTGGAGCTGTCTTTTGACAAGGACGTGGATGTTAACCTGTTTGAAACAACCATCCGTATCCTGGGAGGTCTGCTCAGCACATACCACCTCACTAAAGACCAGCTGTTTCTGGAGAAAGCTGTAAGTCATTAAAAATGCAAATCAAATAATGCTTTGACCTTATTTGTGTTTGAATCTTTCTAAGTTTAAGTTCTATAAAACATAATTAATTTGACAATCATTTTGACTCTATCTTCCAGAAAGACCTTGGTGCTCGGTTGATGCCAGCCTTCAAAACTCCCTCTAAAATCCCATTCTCAGATGTGAACATCGGGAAGGGCACAGCACACCCACCTCGCTGGACGTCTGACAGCACTCTGGCAGAGGTCACCAGTGTCCAGCTGGAGTTTAGAGAGCTGAGCCGACTGACCCAGGACCCCAAGTACCAGGTTAGGTCCTCTATCAGGACACAGAGAGCAACCAGGCATGATATGACTTACAAACTTGGGTACTTCTTAAAGCCCCAGTTTTACCCCAATTATTGACAAACGATGGCAAAAACAAAATAACCTCAAAATAATTTAAAATGTAGTCTCCTCCATCCTCACTACTCGCTCATGTCTCCTTGCTGCCAATCAAATCCTACAGCATTGGGCATGAATTTTTATTGATTTTTAGCTTTTTAGATAGAGTTGCTTAGTTTTAAATGATTTTATATATACACACATACTCACTCAACTTTTATGTAAAAGTTATTGATTTTATATTATTGCTTATTGCTTACATTCTGATGAACAATGCAACGATCTTTGAGATTTGGGGAAATGTTATGTGGTCATGAGTAAGATTTTGAAACCACTTAATGGAATTCTCACTCCACTGAAGAAACTCTATGGTTGCTGTTTTGAGCAAATTTGACAAAACAATACTAAAATCCATATCATGTGAATCTATCAATTTCACACATTAAAGAACCAACTGGACGAAGAGAAGTCAAATTATTCAAGTGTGTGTCAGTCTAGGCTCAAAATCTCCAGGCTGCTTTTTTCTGG
Organism: Philypnodon macrostomus; assembly: GCA_036025475.1. NCBI lineage: Eukaryota > Metazoa > Chordata > Actinopteri > Gobiiformes > Eleotridae > Philypnodon > Philypnodon macrostomus. The sequence goes on along the minus strand of JAVQKC010207860.1, from coordinate 13,475 downwards.
GATTGCTCAAAATGTCAGTGTGATGGATTCGGAGCAATTTTTTGCCTCACGGCTGTCACCTCGATCCATCATACCAGTCTAAGAAACACGTCTGCTTTTAAACAAATTGAGCCCAGCCAGCTCTTTTCCCCTGTCACACTTTAGGATGTGAAGTACCACCAACTGTAGCATTACTCATCGCTTTGGGAGATAGATGTGTGGGCCACACAGAGCTCATATACATATAATGTTTAACTGAATATTTTACTGAGATTACAATAAAGCACAGTTATAGTTTTATAGACCCTAATGAACATGACAGTGGTCTGTGTATTCTGTGTATGTCTCCCTGATTAACAAGCCACTGTTGAGGATGTACATACTAACTCACTGGGATAGTTGCTGGACTAAAAGAAAACCAAAATACAACTCTATTTTGACAGTAATTTCAAATTAATCAAAAATCTCTGGATTTGCATGTAAAAATCAAATTTTCATAATGACTTAACCAGGACTAAACCAGCACTAAACCGAGGCCTTTGTTTACAATACAGCTTCATTTTGAGTGGGTCAGATAGAAGAACATTACATCATATAGTTAACATATACAATTATTATATCGGCGAAACAACGATATTATGGAATCACGTTGCTCCACGTCCTCGTCAGCAGATACATGTGAATGAAAATTAATTGCCGGGTCAGTTTCAACATTTGCACACAGGTACTTACCATAAATACGCCAAACTGTATCGATTTGGGTACTTCTGCGATGAATATTAATTAAGTAATTAATTAATTACGGGCCAAAACTGTGAAAGCAATAACTCTAAAAGTCTTTGCTGGATCTTTTTCAACTGTTGCACACAGGTACATATCATGAAGATGCAGAACTGGATTGAGTTTGGTACATCTACGATTAATGACAATTAAATAATTCACAAATGAATGCTTTGATGCACTTTTATTGAGCCAATAATCCTGCTGAACATAAACGAAATCGCGTAAATTTTGGCACATTGATCCGGACAATTGTATACCTAATGTACATAGGCACATTACACTTGTACAGTGATTCTCCACAGTGTACCCAACATAAAATATTATTATGACCCCGCCCTACAACAAACAGGAAATCGGCCATTTTGAATTGAATTTGGGAGGTCAGGTATATTTGACAGCCTCTAACTTGCACATACTTTGCCCGATTAGACTCAAACCTGAAATACCTAATTACCCCCCGGCCCTGAACACATCTGACTAATATGATGGCAGTTACCTCAATAGCGCCCCCTATAGACTGAAAGAAGAATGTAGTTTTAGGGAATTTTCAGAATTTTGCAAAAACATTCTTCACGAACACCCAGACAAATCAAAAATCTCAAATAGACCCTTCCCATGTTTGTCAAGGTTTGGGGGCAAGGCCTCTTAATTGCTCGTTAACCATATTAAAACCCTTAGAAATCACACAATGTCTGATTAAGGCAGACTTATGGGGCCATTTCGCCGATATACACAGCTAATTGTATAATTTCATATTTTTTTATTTTGAAGTGATTTGGGCATACAGGAAAGCATATTTCTTCATATTTTTCAGATATTCTGCAGTACTACCTGAGGTGCAGCACTGGCCAGACCAACCCCTTCCAACAGGTAACTTCAGGGTTCCATAGTGACAGTAATAATAGTAAATTGTGATGGTTGTAAGCTTATGTGTGTGTGTCTGTGTGTCATGTGCAGAGGCTGTCAGGCAGTCACAAGGCCCTGGTGGAGATGCAGGATGATGTGGCAGAGCTCCTCAGATCAGCCACTGGAGACTACGCCAGCACCAAGGTCAGCTCCTGAGAGACAAAGATCATCTATCACAAACGCTGACAGGGTGGAGCATGGTTAACAAATCTAAAGCTTACTTAAGATAGCACAGTTAATTTGATAAACTCCACTACTATTGGTCAAAGTGGTATTCCAGATCTCTCCTGATTTAATGTTACTGTAGAGGAAAGGGGGATGGACTAAAGCAAAACAATGTATTACCTCTACCAAGAAGTTAGTGTCTTCGGCCCTTCTTGTTTTTGTGTGAAGTTACATATTTGGATAGAATTAACAGGGAAGGTCAGGAATGACAATTAGATTTTAGAGGGATCCGGATCAACGTCTGGATCCAGGATTTTTTATTTTTTTTTTAATTTAAAGCCAATCTGTTTGCAACTTTACTCCACTGATTTAGATGAAGGTCCCGAAGGTCTCGATTTCCTGACCTGTGTAGAGTTTGCATGTCCTCCTCTGTGCCTGCGTAGGTTTCTTCCAGTTTCCCATGCCACTAAAATGTACATTAGGTTCCCAACTGGGGCCAGGACTCCCATAAAACAGAGATTCTGAATGTCAGTGGTGAATTTCCTGGTTAAATAAAGATTGATGGCCTGCAGTTTAGCTCAGTCGTTAGAGCATGCGGTCCATATTCAGAGCCTACAGTGCTCGTCCCGGGCATTGAGTGTTCGAATCCGGCTCAGGTGGTACGGTTTTCTCAGTATACAAATTCATTGTGGCACGTGTGTAATCAGCTAGACTGTCTGGATGTGTCTCAATGTTGACCCTGTGCGTGGGTGTTTGCAGGGGAGTCTGGAGCAGATTCAGGCCGTGCTGAACTCCACTGAGGTGGGCCTCCATCAGCTCACAGCCCTGGTGGACTGTCGCAGCCTCCACATGGTGAGTCAGGCTGGAGTGGGCACAAGTGAAGTGTGTGTGCTGCTAAATATTCTGCACAATAACTGTTGTTTTCTGAAGTGCATGGCAAGATGAATTACTCATAAAACATGCCCTCTTTTAAATCCTTTTTTATTATTCTAATTTTGTTTTTGTTTGTTTATATTATGAAAATCAACTTTTCTGAACTTTTAATCATGTTCTAATGTTGTTTCTAAACACAAAATTGTGTGTTGTGTTTTAGGATTACGTGCAGGCTCTGACCGGCCTGTGTTATGATGGAGTGGAAGGTCTGATTTACCTGGTTCTCTTCTCCTTCGTCACCGCTCTCATGTTCTCATCCATTGTGTGCAGCGTGCCTCATACCTGGCCTGGCAAGAGGTAACACACACACAACACCTCAACAACTAACTTCTGTTTAGTTACAAAACTAACATGTTAATGGTCTAACTTCACCTGACAAACTAAATCAGGGAAAAGCGTTTTGGTGCCCATGCATGTCACTCCCAGGCATCCCCTGTCCGTCTGAGCAACCATTTTGTTCTTCAGTTGTTTTGTTGTTTTGGCTGTAGTTTGTCCGGTTTCTGTTCCTCCCTCTCATCTTCTGGAGAAGCCCGCTATGTTTTTTCCTCTGCCCCATTTTGTCCTTCTGTTGTCCCTCCCTCTGTCCCTGTCCTGATTTGGAAATGCCTTGGGCTTCAGCGAATGATGGTGGATACTCAGGACATTGACTTGTGTTCTGATACCCAGCACTCTAAAAGTACTGCAGTATTATACTGTATTAGAAAATACTCAGCAACACAGTGGCAGTACATAGTCATTCATTCATCACTTCCTGTTGTGGTTTCACAATGACTGGACTTTATTCCAGCACCTATGGGCCTTAGGCGGGACACACCCTGGCCAGTTGCCATTTAATTTGTCCAGTAGTGCAACTGTTCCACTATAAAATACACTAAAATATGTACTGTATAATACAATCAACACAAATGTCAGCCTTCTACTGACCTGAATCAGTCTGATAGGAATTATGTAAAATGTTTCTTCTACATAACACTCAGTGTTCTCAAAAGCAACTAAGTGGCGAGATGACAAGATAAAACAGTGTTTATCTCCTAGGGTTTTAAATGTTAATGTGAAGTTCTAACCTGTTGCTGAGGTACAGACCACAGTGATGTACTCACACACAGTGCATTAACTGGAGCATATAGATACTTCTCATGATGTGGCCCCAGAGAGCCTTTCTTCTGATCTGTCAGAGAGCCAGAGCCCCCCCTGGTGGGTGTCTGTGTGTAAGACCACTGAAGCGAATCAGCCTGTCTGACAATGATGTTTACTACATGGAGGCCTGTATTTTGATTGATCACTACAGCATCCTAACATCCATATTTCTGCAGCCAGAGATGAATCTTCCAAATCAGCACATATTAATGCTTCATTCTGTTCCGTTGCTGCTCTTTTTACATTTTGACCATTTTATGTCTGAAAATGGTTTGCCCAAACCAGCCATATTCTCTCCTTTTTTCCTGATGTTTTTGCTTTATTTCATGGAGCACTCAAAGATGCATGGCGTACATAACAGACTGAACCTGGTTGGAACAGTTCACTGCTCAGTGATCTTCTGAATTTCAGGGTTAGACTGCATGAAACCAGTGCATGTTTTTACTGTAAGGCATTTATGGAGCTGAGATGAAGATATCAGACAGGTTGCCTTTGCTGGTGAAGGTGGTTCAGTTCTTTTAAACTGGACTGTAGTAAAGATGCGTCCATATTGTATTGGCTGTATGTGCCTGTGCGGCTGCTGTAGGCTGAAGGCCTGAGCTTCTCTGTAGTCTGACCACTCTCCTCTCTTTCCTGCTGATGCTGAAGATCTGATGATGACGACGGGGAGGATGAGTCGGGCGCGTCGCGGGCCGGTGTGCACGATAACCTGTACCGCGTTCACATGCCCAGTCTCTACAGCTGTGGCTCCAGCTACGGTAGTGAAGCTAGCCTGCCCGCCACCGCCCACACTGTCAGCAATGCTCCCGTCACTGAATACATGTGAGTTAGCCCCACTGCTAGCAGGCGCACCCACCGCCTGCTGCAGCCCTGTGACCAGGGTTAGCTTAGCCACACACTGCCTGCTGATTCACTCACCTAAACTCAGGCTGAAAGTGAAGCCACAAAATCATAGAGGCTCTCTTTTTTTCTTTAACACTAGATGAGAGACTTCAAACTGCTGAATCTAAAATAGTCACATAAACACCTGCCTGCTGTACTCCACTGTATCATAGAAGATCATAGACTCCATGGATTTCTACATGATGGACCTGACTGTGAAGCTAACAGTCATTCTGACCCAAGAAGTGCTGTAGACAGTTGGGCCAACAATAAGCAGCTGTGTCACAATAACAGTATGCATAAGTAATGGTGGAATTTGACCATTTTTTTATACTCCCTTATGACACTAGGAACCTTTACACTGAAATTGAAAGTTTCTCCTCCAGTACAATACAATCTAATGGATTTACACTAGTGTCATTACATATGCCACAGACTGAGGAGAATAGACGATCAGATCTCATGAAATGACTGTGAAACAGTGGAACCATGGGAGCTGTAGTTAAGCCTATACACAGATTTACAAATACCTGTGCCTTCAGTCAGTTTATTAGTAATTCAGTGTGAAGCTACATTAGTGATTAGTGAAGTATGTTTCTAGCTGTTGTTCTACTGTGGACTCACACGAACTAACAGCAAAACTCAACTTAGCGGACTTTTAAGACTACAACAAGCCGTTAAGGCAGTGCACAGGCAGCCACTAGACACATAGTAACCTCTTTATTTACAATGCAGGAGCCAGAACGCAAACTTTGCGAACCCTCGGTGTGAGAACACCCCCCTGATTGGCAGGGAGTCCCCTCCACCCTCTGTAAGTGCACTCTTTCTAGATCTCACTCTCCTCCACAGCCCTCCAATACCCACAGGCAGCTAATAACGCCTGAAAGAGCACATGCAATGCAGAGGTGGGTAGCATGTTGGTTAGTGTTATTCATTTAATACTAGCAAGACTAAACATGCATTTGAGAAGATTCTGTTGAGTACTTTCTACTAAATATTGTGTAGCCATGCGAGGGTTTAAAACACAAGTACTGTAGACACACAGCAGGTCAGTATTGCTGTAGTCTCCAGTCCTTACCTGCTCTGTGTCTTAACTACAGTCGGTAGGCTGCAGGTCAGTACTTCTCCTACACTATTGGGCACTTCTTATTTTCACATATATGTTTCACCTACTCTACCCATCTCTGATAAACACTAGTCAGTTGAACTGAACTAGCTGATGTGGATATTGGAGGGCAGTTCCAGACCCCACACCAACTGAATGTGTCCTGAACTGTCCACTTCTGAAGGTCATTTTGGCAGCCTGGGCAAAGCCTGTCAGTATAGATGTACAGGCTGGCACATTAGTCTGTTTGATTGAGTGCTCCTCTATTTCTGATGTAAATCTGGGTTGCCTGTGGTTGTCAGTACCACGTCGTGACTAGCAAACACTGGGCCACTTCTGGTACCAGGGTCAGGCTTGTTCTCTTGATCAGCGGATGCTTGGCTGAAGTGCTCCAATGTCAAATCAGTAGACTTTGTGAGGATTGAAGTTTTGTTAAGAATCGCCTGAGCCCAAACCTCCCAGACTCCACCCCTCTCCCACTGTCCCCACACTGTCTATCTGTGCATTATCCAGATGTACTGTATGTGTTCTCTGTTCTCACCCTCCATTATTACACAGAGCCTCGGAGGCACCATCAAGACATGGAACAATCCTGCACCAGCTCACACAGAACTACTCCAGCAGACTGTTTTGTTTGATTGGAACATAATTGTGTTGAGTTTCAGCTGATTGGGGCTGCATTTGGCCCACATGACACTGACATGTGTGGACTAACTCATCCTGGGCTAACCTACTACATCAGAACTAGAGCACTAACTTCAAACCAAAATATTTAATAACAAGAGCACTACCTAATCTCCTGCTGTAATCAGACCCGGCTGTCCAAATGTCTCTCTCTCGCTCTCGCTCTCTCTCTCTCTCTCTCTCGCTCTCTCTCTCGCTCTCGCTCTCTCTGTGATGTCTTTCTTTATATATTAAAAAAATGTACAGTTACTCATTCATGAAGGTTTAATATCAATAATGCAATCCTAACTTCTGATTGATAGGTGACTGAGTACCACTTGGGTAACACAAGTGGTAAAAAAAACAAAAAAACATTAGTTAGACTTTAGACCAGGCTCTATGTAATGGGATCATAACCAGACTCCAGTGTGTTGTGGCCTCACTCACAGACTGAAGAGTACCCAGGAAAGGTACAGGTGTTAATCAACTAGGGGGCTTCACCAATCATGTAGACTAATGCCCCTTTTCCATTAGTACCTACTCTGTTCTACTCTGCTCAGCTCTACTCATTTGGTTTTCCCTTAACAAAAAGTACCCCGTTAATGTGGGCGGGACGTCACCGGACATCTCTCAGACAATGACTTATCTAGAGCAAACAGTCCTGCCAATCAGTGTCAGGCAATCTGTTTGTCAGCTTGACTCACTTGGAACCAGGGAGAAGCTGGTACTAAAATAGTATCTCTTCCAGGTGTTAACGCCTCATTTGCAAGTGTGAAAACCAGGCCAAACCAGGCCAAGTAGGTACTGGTGGAAAAGGGGCAAAAGACCAAAGCTAACAGAGAATAGGCCTCCCTGATTAGTGGGTGGGCACAGCACAGTCCAGATCTTGAGCCAGGATCTTGGACACATCCTGTACCTAGCTGGAAGCTTAGCCTATGGATGTTTTGAGGGAAGGATGGAATGAGATATTAAGAGGTGGATCAGTGCAGCAATGTGGTCAATGTACTGGTCTGTTGTCGTAAAGAAGTTGATTAAAAATGCAAAGCTCTTGGTTAACTGGTCAATCTGCGCATACTGGTTTTGCTTTGGGTCATGACTGAAAGGACACAGTTTGAGATACAAGCGACTGAAATCAGTGCCCTCCGCATGGGCATGTTTGCTTACGCCTAATTCACATTGACAGATGCGGAACAGGCACTGCAGATGCTCCCGCGGAAAAGAAACCACTGAAGTCTGTGCTCACTCACACCAGGTGGTGCTGTACGTGTCCGGATCCGGCGCTGCGGAAGAAATAGGCATGGATTCTATTTTTTCCAGACTCCGCATGCGGCTTCTCAGTGCAGAGTGTGCAGCTCCATGCTCCACATGCACAGAGAGAGATTTGCCTGGACACGTACAGCACACTGATCACATTCGTTGTGTGAATGACAATCCAGTTGAAGACCGTACGGACACCGCTCCACACACGTACTGCATTCAGTATGAATGAGGCGTTAAACTGCTGCCTCTGCAAATGGATAAGATGAGATTTGAAAACAGATAATTGAAGTTGATATTAAACCTTCTGCTGTATTTTGTTTTGATTGTTCAGCATATTTAAACAGCTGTTATGTATGTTCTTATATACGTTTCTCTCACCCCCTTGACCTTTCTCTCCAGTACACGTCCAGTATGAGAGCCAAGTACCTGGCCACCAACCGCCCCGAGCAGAACCGGCGCTCCGTGCCCAACGAGCAGCTGGACCCCTCGAGCCGGCCGCACCCCACCACCCGCCCACAGTCCTCAGTGCACTGAGAGCCCTGCCCTCCCCCGGCCCACCGCACAAAACCAAACACCACCTCCAGCCCCCAAAAGGACCGCACTAAACCCACTCCAGTTTCTCACAGAAGCTCAAGCGCCTTGGCTCCACCTCCACAACACGGTTTCCTCTGCTTCACCGAAAAATCTCCTCTGGGATCTTTACACTGCCCCTCAGAGGAGAGCCCAGCGACAGCACCCATAGCACTAAGCAGTTTTCTCAAACACTAAAGATACGTTTCCATAGATCGGGTCAGTATGGTTGTGATAGTGTCTCCATTGTCAAATCAAGTATTTTGGCCATCTATAGGATCCCATTTCTGGATTGTTTTTTACTTTTTCTATGGAGAAATTAGCATTAGCTCCAAATACAGCAAAATATAAATAAACAAGCTGGTTTGGAGCATGGTTAGAAATCAATAGCATGCGTTAACAATTTTACTAGTTAGCATACAATATTAGCAAATGAGCTTCAGGCTAAATTGATTTCTTGAATTTAGTACAGAAATGTTAGTGTAAATGCAAAATTTTAAGTGTATGCTAAAATTTTACAAAGCCTACTTTAATAAGTAGGTATGCTTCTCAATTAATGCCATATTTTTTTTACAATTTTATTTTTGTCTAAAAACCCCTAATTTAGTAGATTTATGTTGTGCTAATATTGTACCCTGCTGCATACGCATCTTGAATACGTTACCTTTTATAACTGTGGTAAGACTGTTTATTCTAGGTCGATACCAATATTTTTTTAATTACCAGTTTGGCCGATGCCGATTGCAATACTGATATATTTTTAAACAGTCTTTGGGAAGCCATTGTAATCTAAAAAAATAAAATAATAAAAAGTAGCTTAGTTTCCTCCCTTTTAGTTTATTAATATGGACAAACTGTAGTAATAAAGTCAGGCCTTTTGAATTGGCTTTTCTTTCTCTGGCAATTTTTAAACCTAAACATTAGACATTATCCTTATTGCACAACAAACGCGCATCTGCATTTGTGTGTGTGTTTATATATATATATATGTATATATATATATATATATATATATACATACATACATACATATATACATACACAGACGCTGATGTGTATATATATAGGCCGATATCAGTCAAACTTGTGATTATCGGCCACACTATGTATCCCAACTAGCAACCACGCTGACCCGACCCGTGGGAACCTTCCACTACACGCCACACCTTGTACAGACGTGTAAATAGAAGGGGAAAAAAAACTTGTGCGCACTTAGAAAAAAAATGTTTATCATTCCTGGTAACGTGCTGTTTGTTCATTATGGCTGTGTCTCACACAAGCACTTCACCTGCTGTTGAATTCAAGAAGTTAATTTGATGTGAAAAAAAAATCTAGAAAACCAATTGCCTTAAGTTGATTTTGACTAGGCCTTGTAAGGAATCATTTAAATAAGTTTTAATATAAAAATGTTAACACGTAAAGAATTCAATTATGAAAACCTATTCCAGTCATGTTGCTTTTGTTGTTTGTCAGATTAGTTAAACAGATTTTAGTGGATGTAACTTTCTCACGATTGCAAAAAAGGAATTTACCAATAGTTGACAATTTACTATCAATTTGACCGATGCCAATTCGGATATTTTGTAAACATGTTTTAGTAGACTAAATTTAAAAATACTTTGTTATGTACAGGTTATCAGGTTATAATTTTTTGACAACAGATTAACATCACCCATCTGCTTTTTTGGCTTAGAGTCAAAATTGTGAATATTGGCTGTTAGCCAATGAATTGATGCATCCCAATTTTGGAGGCAATTGGTCTTCCTAGATTTTTTTTTTAAAGTACAGTTAATGTGATCCACAGATTTTACAGTGCACAGTCTGACGAAAAATTCAGTAACTGTAAAAAAAAAAAAAAAAAAAAGACAGTCAGACCAAGCCATGTATAATACAAATTGCTTAACACAAACTAAAACCTATTATAACTTGAATCTTGAAAAGTGTCCGTGTTTGCATTGCTTTTTAATATGAGCCGGGGAAGAAAAACAAACTGTACAGCCAAGGGACAAAGAAGGGATCGAAACGTGCCAAAAAACTCAAAATGCCTGATTCTGTCCCTTCTCTTACTGCCGCAACACCTAAAGGGAATGTTGGACTTTTCCCTCCAGATGTAAATAAAAGGGATGGGACACTGGACCGACGCGGGGATCGTTCTGGTGCTATGTGACAGAACCACCACTAGAGGGAGTAGTGTTTTTTTTTTGTTGTTGTACCATAAGCTGACATGATGTGATACTGTGACAAACTCCTATTTTCAATAGTTTTTTGTGTATTTTTTTTAACAAAGGGAGGAGGGTCTGAAGTGATATTAAGCGGGGTTGTAAGTGGTAGTTGTGAAGGGGTGAAACGTGACTCACCAGATAGTGTTATAGCAAGCCATCAGGGCTACCACAGAAAGAGCCATGCCATAGAGTTGTAAGTATGTGTGTGTGATATGGCGGAAAAAAAAAATCGTGATATGAAGTTATGATCTACTAATCTGGGAAGATCATGATACAGTGCATTGATTTATGTTCTGCTCTAATCGTAAATTTTACTGTAACAATGGCTGTGTTAATGCTATTTATTTTCTTATAAAGTATTATGATGAACATTGGATTGGATGTACATTGAATTTGTAGTTAAAAAGGTTTTATGTAGACACTGATGGCAGTGGTAGTAGCAGCAGCCAGCAGTATAAAGTCAACTAAAATTGTGATATTATATTGTACTAAAGATGACGCTAATACACTGTTGAGGCTTCAAATCCTTCTGATCTCTAGTGCCATCTATTGAAAAGAACAGAAAATTGGCTTTATGGATCTATAATTGTAACTGTCACAGGAATCATTCTTTGAGGCTCTGAAGCTTTTTCCAATGCAATCAAGAAGGCTGAAAAAATTCACATGCTTCATTTGTCCATCTCCATATTTGACTATATCTAGCCACACCTATTTTAATGGTGGTCGTTGAAGTCATACGCCATCATTCTGCCGTAAAGCCACTGTGGCTCTTTCTACCAGAGTGCATATAGTAAAGAGTAGTGATGCACCGATATGGATATTTGAATGATCAATTTGGCTACTGATATTTTGTAACCTTGTTTAAGTAGATTGTTTTTTGAAACTAAGAAATCTACATATACATAACTGCTTTAAATGTATTTATTAATCCACAAAGACTTTTTGAATGGGCAGTTCTTTATCTGACTGTTTCTAAACCTACATTTTAGAAGTGATTCTATTAAAACAACAGGTTACCATCGTCCATCTGTAGAGGCCAATACCAATATTAGTCAAAAAATATAATTCTCTTCCAACGCCGATGTTGAGCCAATATATCTGTGCATCCCTCGTAGAGTGTTCAGTATAATTCATTTTATTTCTTAGGCGCCTTTCTAGGCACTCAAGGTCGCCTAAAGTATAGTGCGATGTCAATCTGATGTTACCACTTACAACCCCCAATCCAAACCTGCTGTATCACTTTAGGAGCCACTGTTGACATGTTTTTACCCTCAAGCACAAGCTGAGATTTGGTGGAGAACACACACACACACTGCCCTGAAACGGCCCGGTCCACTTTGTACAGTGTAAAAAAAAAAAACCCGTGTCAATCATATTACTGCTACAACTGTATTTGGTCAGTGGAACTGAAGACAACTTAAAAGGTGTAGTCCGTAAGTTTCCTAAAAACAATTATCTGACCCTGTGCTATAATGTTAAGTAGGTAATCATAATTATTATTTGACTTTAGTCAGCCAACTTTACAGCATAGAACAGGATCAGATAGCTTATTTTTTTGTTTGTTTAAGTTTCGGACTACACCTTTATAAGACCACCACGTTGTCATTACACATTCCACATCCTTACTCCTGAAGCATTCTGGGTAATGTAGGGTAATGTTTAAAGTAGCGTTTTAACATCAGACCATCATTGTACAGCGTTTTAACTTTGCTTTTAAACAGATGACCAATTTTAGCGGGACAATCATGTGTTCCAGTGCTACCTATGCTAACGCTAACCATTTTTACTGATACGGACTAGTCACTGCTAATGGCCTTTCATAATGTTTGTAAACCACTATTCTTCATATCACATTTTTGTCTTGTAAAAAAAAAAAAAAAGCAACTGTAAAATATAATTCTAGCCGTTTTGTAGGAGACAGAAGAAGTTTTAATTCCAGTGTCCGGATATTTGAAATTCTGTGCAATGAGGAAAAAGCGTCAAGCCATCATCAAATGTCGGTGAATTGGAGCCACGCTCATGTTTAATTTTAATGTACATGTGAAGGAGTCAACAAACTGCAAAAAGGAATATCTAGACGAGTTAAAATGACTTAAATTCAGAATGTTTTTCTTAATTTGTTTTGTGACTCATTTATTATAATTAGAATGACAAAAAGTTAGGGATATTTGACTCTTGCATAAAATGACAGAATATTTCTAAATTGCAATATTAGCTATAATTGACTATCACTTAGTCCTACTGCAATAGCTTTTTTTTTACAAATTTAACCCAAAAGTAAAATATCCCAGACTTTTTGTGACCAACATATTTTTGACTGGTTTCAAAATATTGTCCTTTTAATTTCAAGCAACAATATCTACCAGTGAAAGAATTGGGTTGCTCTACACTGCTTCACAACTGAATTATTGATTAATTCCAGGTGTGGCTGCCATTTTGTGCCTGTAGCCTCGCTGACGATCACCAAACACCAATCATACAACCACATTATTGGGTAAGCGCCTTGCCCACGGACCCGACAAAACTGTCAAATACTCCAGTCAAAATAATAATATTCTGGATTCAAGTCATTTGAACTAATCCAGATAGTCCTTATTTGCAGTACAGGCCTGTGTCCGGATGTGACCGAGCAGCCATGTTTTCTATTGCTGTTTTTATTTGAACTAAATATTGATGTACATGTCCAAACTGTGGAAACAATATCATTCAACCTGGACTAAATGTTTTAAATTAATTAAAGCTACTTTAACAGACTGACACAAATGGAAGCCACTTTTGAATCCCCCTTCCCCCCCCCAAAAAAGCTTAATTTAATTAATCTAACCCTGTTCTATGATGTAAAGTAGGTAATCTGTCATAAATCATTTTAA
>JAVQKC010207821.1:0-15269 GCA_036025475.1 Philypnodon macrostomus | reverse complement strand
TTTGCTCTGATTACTGCTTTGCACACACTCTGCATTCTCTTGATGAGCTTCAAGAGGTAGTCACCTGAAATAGTGTTCACTTCACAGGTGTGCCCTGTCAGGGTTAATCAGTGGGATTTCTTGCCTTTTCATGAAAATAAAGAAAACTCATTGAATGAATGAGGTGTGTCCACACTTTTGGTCTGTACTGTACATACATACATACATACATATACATACATACATACATACATACATCTATAAATAGTATCTATAGTATCAAGGCTACTTGTTAGAAGAATAATTTGACTTGTTCTGTTGCATCACTTTGTTGTGATTCTGATTTGCAAAGATGAGATTAGCCAGTGGCTCTGGTATGTTCTCAAGTTGTTTAGGTAGGGTACATGCACAGGGAACACTAGCGGGTTTTTAGCAGGGCTGACACAGAGACTAACTTAAACCATTTGAGCCCTCACACATTTATTCACTAGGTGCAAATTAAGTCACAAACTATCCTAACACAGTGGGAGCAAGCCTGTGTTAGGATCATTTGCTAGCTGGAAAGAACCCAATGTAGCACAGAGAGAACCTGCAGACTCCACTGAGAGGAATTGGGCTTAGCTGACCTGAGAATGGAACCCTCCTTGCTGAGACGCAAGAGCACTAACCATACATTCATTATGGAATTCTAGATGATAGCCCGTACGTTTTTGATGATTCATGGTAAAAATGTGCTTTTTGGCTGCATAAATAATTCCCTCAAAATTCAGAAAATCAAACCTTGACTTTATGAATATCGTCTAAAAACACCATGTTGCCACTTGAATTGCTATTGACCTAAACCAACCAATCACAAGGACAAATATTCCTTCAGTTCCCTCTTTCTGTTGAAGTGCTGGGAGATTTTCTTACGTCCAGCAGATGGCAGTAACAATCCACAGTGGAGGGCCTTTGGAGCAGAGCAGCAGCACGTTGCAACAGCAGGATTCTCATAGGTTAATTACACAGCACTCTCATGCAAGGGAACGTGATCATTCAAACCGCACTGAGCTGGAGACAGGGGGGGGGCACAGCGAGATTCAGAGCTGGAGATAAAAGGGAAGGGGAAGAATAAAGGTAGCCTCCGAGATGAAGCAGTGGTGGATTTTTTTATATTTTTTTGCTAATAATTGTGTCACAGTGTTTGCTTGCATTGCACATAGTCACGTCCCAGTTTTGGCATTATGATTCTGCAGCATCTCGTGGTCTATTATTGTTCACATAATGCCAAACAAGCTGGTGCCAAAAGCCGCCCGGGACCATTTAAACAGAGGCGTGATCTGATCAAGCCTTTTCGTCCTACCTCCGCCCGCTGTATGTACAAGTGTGTCACATGTAGCTCCACATTCTACACAGATCAGGGTAGTGAGTTAGTGTCTTGCTCAAGGGTATAGATCTATACCACAATCAAAAGAATAGTTGGTAAATCTGTTGTCTATAGGAGTGATACTACAGAATAAATCAAGCCATTAAGATGAAAAACCCCCCTCCAACAAACCTTTTTCAGATATAATTGATTTTGTAGAATGGAAATAAAAACCTTGTCTTTATAGTGGTTCATGCTAAAATGGGACATAAAATGCTTTGTATTGTTTATTGTTGTATATTTTTTTAATGACTTTGAAGGTGTTGGTAATGCCCATAGTGATGAGACACTGAAGTTAAACCGCATTGAGAGGTCATCTGCATTTGTTCAGGCCTCGTAAATCAAATTCAAATTGGTCATTCTCCGTAAGAACATGGTTTGGGATGGTTGGCCACACTGTCCATGCAAAGTCATGATAAAAATCTATCAAATATTAATGGTTGATAATAATGACTTTAATGGCTGATGAGTGGAGACCATTCACTCTGTCAAGAGTTCGAGAGTGAACGATTTAATTCATTTCTTTGCCGCAACAAAGAAAAACAATATTTATTAATTTGTTATAAGTTCACTTCTATTTTTGGGGTTAGTATTTACATGTTCACCTTTAGCTTTTGTCTTTGTTTGACCTTTTGCCTCTCTTTGTGTAGGTCTGCTGTCACCAAAATTCATTACTGCCCCCTTGTGGAGCATTTGTCTCCTATCTGACAATGGTATAGAAAAAAAGTCATATTTACTTACCAATACAGACATTGTAGAGCCACATTATGTAATAATTCCATATTATGTAATAATCTGCCAATATGTAATAAAATGTTCACTGTGTAATAAAAACACATTTTGCAGTAAACTGGCCCAACGCAATGTGCAATCAAATTTAGAGTTTTTTTGAAAGTTATTACAAATGCAAAAGTTCTCTAATAACATTTTCTAATAACTTTCTGAAAATGTATCAACTTATTCCAAAATGTGTTACATTTTATTACAATTTGCATTGGATCCATTTATTGCAAAATGCTGCAGTTTATTACAAAATGCATTTTGTTTTTACATAATGAGGAGAACATTTTATTACATACATACATACATACATACATAATGTTGCTCTACAGACCATATAGAAATCCAAATCTATTATTAGCATGAGCATTATCTTGCTAAGAATTAAGGTATAGTTATGTATATATACAGTAGCTTTTGTCTGTCATGAAAGAACTTGTAGGAAAAAAGCCATATAGCTCCAATCTGTGCTAATGGGCCCACACTCTATACGTACTGACCTGATCCATGGACATTGTTAAC
Organism: Philypnodon macrostomus; assembly: GCA_036025475.1. Taxonomy (NCBI): domain Eukaryota; kingdom Metazoa; phylum Chordata; class Actinopteri; order Gobiiformes; family Eleotridae; genus Philypnodon; species Philypnodon macrostomus. Next base: position 12,583 of record JAVQKC010207821.1, on the reverse strand, counting down.
AGCAGTCATTAGTGTCAGGGCGGCTGGACATAAATAGTAAAAAGAATGCACAGGGGTACCTTTTTGCCCACTTAGCTCAGAAAGCATTGACTAACTTGGAGCTGAAACTCAGTGTGCGAGCATGCGAGTGGATCCCAATTATGTCCTGGCGTTCCCACAGCGACAGTGTTCCTTCCTCATCCTCGTTTGGAGAATGGCTTTTTGTTTCTCAAATCACTGGTGGATTAAACATGTTCCAGGACGGTTTGGGCCAGATAAAACCCAGGAAACACAATGCAGTCTCAGTGGTAGAATAAGGTCCTATGAATCAGCATTGATCTCTTGCATATGCCCAAGTTTCAAGTTTTAATGGAGTTTACATGTATGCATGTATGTATGTATGTATGTATGTATGTATGTGTGTGTGTGTGTGTGTGTGTGTGTGTGTGTGTGTGTGTGTGTGTGTGTGTGTGTGTGCGCGTGTGTGTGTATGTGTGTGTGTACTGTATGTTTGTGTGTGTGTGTACTGTATGTATGTGTGTGTATGTGTGTACTGTATGTATGTGTGTGTATATGTATGTATGTATGTGTGTGTGTATCCTGGGTCTTTCTACTGCTCCAGCACATTTTACTGAAGTATGTTATTGTTTTTAATAGTTTTTCAAGCTTGATAGAATTGGGTTAACCATGGTTTGTAGAAAACATGGTGTGACATGGAATAGCAACTATATCAGTGCTTTCCATTTTAATATTTATAATTAAATTGACCTATGATACATTTAACACATACAAGAGATACTTATTTATTTATTTTATTTATTTATTTCATAAAGGGACAGTGCAAAATAATGAACATTTCTGTCAATATGTGAGAGTTAGCCAGAAGGCTATTTTTCATCTGCAGTCCCTAGACAGATGTTAAAAGTCACCCTAAATACTACAGTAAAATGACATATTTACATACAACCCAGAACAGATGTGTGACTTTTTACACATGTCACTTATAGGCCTCACAAGCAAATGTAGATTTCCTGTAAAAGCTGGTAAATTGGAATTTGAAATTTGTGTTTGTTGAGTATTTGTTGTAATGGGTGAAAAATGATTTGAACACAATCAACCAGGGTCATTTAAAGGTGTCTGTCACGGGCCCTAGGTTTATGGTAAAAATTAGGGCTCTTAACTATTTGCGTTATTTGTTTAAAATTGACGCATCAAAAATAATGAACAAACCAACCAGCTATTAAGATTGGATGAAGAAGTACATCAGCACAACAGTAAACTTCCATCAATGAGCCTTTTAAATACATTTTAAATAGTCTTTGAGACCTCTCTGCACCGGGGACAGACACAAGCTCCATGAGGCTTAACAAGCTCCTCTCAACGAGCGGAGAATGAGGGGCATCGGGCAAGAAAACTTCAAAGGCCCGCCTGTGCGCTCTGTGATCGGGCCTCACCGCTCACTCTCCTCTGTCTGAAACAGCTCCTCTGTGACCGGGCCTCACCGCTCACTCTCCTCTGTCTGAAACAGCTCCTCTGTGATCGGGCCTCACCGCTCACTCTCCTCTGTCTGAAACAGCTCCTCTGTGATCGGGCCTCACCTCTCACTCTCCTCTGTCTGAAACAGACACAAAACCAGCACAAAAGCCTCGCTATCGTCTGAGTTTGGTCAGTAATGTGCAGGGAGGCTACAGGTGCTGGTCGCTTGCTGTTTGGTCTGGGTCTCAAAGAGGGCTTTCACACTCTGAAGCTGAACTCAAAAATGTTGCATTGGTCCCTTTTAACAATTATCTGCAACAGTAGCCCTTGCCATCCTACTTGTTTGAATAATTGGTGTAGTTATGGTGATTGTAGCTAACTGAATAGGGTTTGCAGTGGGCTAGACAGAGTCAATTTGAAACACTTCACAGAAACAATCAGAAAAAAACAAAGAATTGCACAGACATAAATGCCAATGATTTGCGAAACAGAATTGATTTATTTAAAAATACAGTTGAATGTACTGCACGTGGAATACTCCATTTTACAAAGAAAGTTAATAGTGTGTCTGGCTAGGCGCTCCATTTATATTTGCATTTTGCATTATTAGGCAATGTCAGAAGCTGTTTGGAAACACGGCCATAGAATGAAACGTCATCCTACTTCAAGCAGGCAGAAGCACTAACCACTGTGCACCCCAATTCCTTTCATCAGACTTAAATTATGTATGTATGTATGCATTGTATGTATTATCGCCTACCAGAGTATTGCAAAGTCATTCTTGAGTGTATTGGAAAAAAAATATATCAGGACATTGCACTCAAAAACTAGTCAAGGATAAAAAAATAAAGACAAAAGAGAGAGCTGTTATTATATACAGAGAGAACCATAATTGGCCTTTTTGATATGAAGGTCTAAGTGGAAAGTTTCAAGGGCATCAAGGGCATGGGCTATTATAGATGGGAAAGAATCGAAACAAGTTAAGATACAAAAGCATTATGGGAAATAGGTTCAGTACACACACACGGCCAGTGCCCAAAACCTATTGAGAGCCTTAGTGCACAGCGGGACAGGGGTTTAAGGAGAACAGAGGTGGAACATGGGGTTGAAGCCTGGGCATCCACCGGGACAACCCACCTGCGGAGCAAAGCCACTGGGCACTGACACCGGCATCAATATGATTAATAGGCTTGTCACTTATGACAAATGCAGCAGTGTGTGTCTGACCTACTTCGAGATAGAAATGCATCCCTATACGATCTCCTACAACTACTTTCTGGGCTTTCTTAGACAACTGTTTCTACAAGTACTTTTTCAGTTGACTTGTTGGAGGTTTGCCAAAGCTCTTCTTCGTCAATGTCCTCGAGTGAATTGAGTGTCTAATCTGTGATTGTAGGGAGACTGGAGACTGGAGAGTTTGCTCGGTATAAAGCCACCTAAAAGTTGGTTTGGATCCTGCAATTGATAGTCTCAACTCCATGTGGATTTACAGAGGGTAGTACTGATCGATATACTGTATGTTAAACTGTAACTGGGGCAATCAATATTTCAATTTACAATCTCTCACAATAATGACATGCAGACTCCACTTCAAATATAGCTGACCAAGATTAAACTCTTGCCGCTAGACAATAAAAGGTCTACGCTATCGGGGGAACAAAGACATTCTGATTCTGATTTCTAATGCAGAAATATGTGGACAGAGAAATAACAGACATGTTGACTTCATGAAGTAAATAGACATGGTTGGCATAAAAGTATTTTGGATATAAAGGGTTATATATAGTAGATATAACAGGTTTCAGGAAAGGTCATAGGAGGTGAAGGGATTATATACAGTATATGGGGTTTCCAGATGGATTACACACAGCACATATAGATATCTGCTTTGTTCTATGAGCCTCAAGCAACTCCAAGACTAAGGAAAATCTCAGCCCTTGAGTCATTGTGAGTAAAGCCAATATCTTTGAAGTTATGTCCCAAGAGGTCCACACATATGAACTTCTACATCGATGTCTACTTTTTATTCTGCATGCAGCTGCAGCCCCACTGTGTTTGGTTCCCTTCTGGGCATACGAGCACATGTGAACAAAGCATACTTGCACACAAAAAGACCCTGTATGTAAGATTTTCATGGTAAAATACAGTGTAAGTCTTGGTGTATACCTGCACATAGAAGGTTCTATTGTTTCCGTGTTATCTAAAGGGTTCACCATCATATCAGTTCCATTTACAAAGATAGTGAGTGTTTGCACTTGCTGCAAATTGAAATGAGAGAGTACAATTTCTCATAAAACCTCTGTAGGCAATGATGCATGTTCAAAATCATATTCCTTAAAGCTGTTTTAAGGTTCCTGTAGGGCAGCACAGGCAATTTCTCTCCAATGTATTGATCAAAAACAGAACAAAAAAAAAATCAATACCTCTTAATTTGTGTTAAATATATTTTTTCCTGTAAGTTTGGTCTGATTATTGCCATTTTAGTGCAATTAAATGTAATAAAATGTAATCTATTCAAGCAGTAATTGATGCATCTATTTACTATTAACCATTGCAGCATGCCCCAGACTCTGCCACTGAGTAACATAACACATACATGCATGTTTAGATTAATACTACTGACGAAGGCACACATTTTGGGTCACACCGGTTAACCCATTGGTTGTTGATTTGGTATTTTATGATAATTACAGTGAATATATTTACCATATTTAGACATATCAAGATTAACATTAACTGGTGGCACAGAGGCAAAAAAGTCCCAGTTTTGATGAGGCCTTTCAAGTTTGCATTGTCTCTTCTGTTGGGTTTTCTACTCCTGACAAGCATCCTGGCTCAAAATCTGTCAAAAAGTGACTGCACCCTGTAAATGAACAGGACCACATTCATGTAGGATATGTCTTGGGAATATAATCTTTCTTGTGCATTGAATTTCAAACGTAATATTTTTTTGAAGTGTACCATTCAGGCTCCTGTAGGTATGTCTTGGTTGATCTCCAGCTCACACCTTCTCACCTGCCACTGTGTCTCCTTGAATTCATTTGTGTAAAAGTGTTATTGTGACTTGGTGGTCCTTTAGGTGTGTGTGTGCAGTGATGGAGAAGCAGGTCATATCACCCCTTTCAGCAGACATTCGGAGGAAGGCGCTTCCTGTTTTTCTCACTGGAGGCTGCTGTGAACATGACCAGTCCATTCACACGTCCTCAAAGACATTTTATACTTGATCACATTTAATATTATAACCACAATGAATGGATACAGTCAGATTTGCATTCTCAAACTGTCAAAGTCAGTTGAAATACTGGTGTTATGGCATTATTTTCTGTTTGTAAATAATATATTACTAAAGTTAGGTTTTCTTTTTTTTTATTATATTTTTATTTGGAAGAAACATGTTCACAATAGAAAACACAATCAGCACCACAAATATCCTTTTATTTTCAATTTTCTGTTATTGTAGGCATTCTTCATCAACATTACTTTTCAGGTACTCTTTGTTAATAGTTATTTGGGAAAAAAAGAAGAAGAAAAAAAGGGAACTATGAACAATACAACCAAAAAAAGTTAGGTTTTCATGTGAAATTACAGAATGCTCCTGAAAAGCAACATAACCAACACATGATATGAGCTGGGCCGCGGCGGTGGTGCAGTGGGTACATGCTCGCCCTTCAACCGGAGGGTCGGTGGTTCGAGTCCCCGCCAGTGCACACACTATCAGGCCCTCCCATGGACCCACCACCCGCAGGAGGTACCATGGTGCAATGTGGATCAGGCGGTGGTCGAAAGTGGGAGTTCTCCTGCTTAGACTGCTGCCTCCGCGACCTGGTTTCGGGCAAGCGGAAGAAAATGGATGGATGGATATGAGCTGGTTAAACCCTTTTTATGATATACTGGATAATGTTAAAATGATTCAATAATTCATTTTCCATCTCACTTTGAGCAATGACTTGATGATTGAGCTAGACTTTCACCGATTGACTGCACTCGGGTTTAATTCACACGTTCATACACACCGAATGGACTTTGCCATATAATAACCAATACAGAGTAAAAAAAGCTCTACAATTTTCACACACTTTGTAATACTTTTCCTTGGATTTAGCCATTGTCTCCTCTTTGCCCCCAATGGTGTCCAGTCCCTCTCTTTTTCAGGTGTGCATTTCTCTTATCATCTGTGCTCAGCAGTTCCCTCTTCTACTGTATAAAAGTACCCCGCGGTGCCTGTTTAATCACAATGTCCTATCATTTCTAATGTCTGACCTCTCCTTAAGTTGGGTTTTTTTGGACTCAACATCTGCTCCTTATCCCCAAGGCTTATGGCTGATGCACAACTTAGCAGTTCTTTGTAGACACAGCACATTGGGAGTCACTTAAGGTTTTCCTCCATCCATCCATCCATCCATCCATCCATTTTCTTCCGCTTGTCCGAAACCGGGTTGCGGAGGCAGCAGTCTAAGCAGGGAACTCCCGCCTTCGACCACTGCCTGATCCACATTGCACCATGGTACCTCCCGCGGGTGGTGGGTCCACGGGAGGGCCTGAAAGTGTGTGTGCTCGAACCACCGACCCTCCGGTTGAAGGGCGAGCATCTACCCACTGCACCACCGCTGCGGTTTTCCTCACTTTTCTTTTACCTAAGACAACTGTGAATGATGAGAAAAATCTATTGTATAGATTATGGCGATAGACAAACAAATGAGTCGCATAGCTGACAAATACACGCTATTAGAACAACCATTGACACTGTCACCATCGATGGTTGTTTCCTGTTGACATTTTAGATTGTTCAATTCAAGAACAAAGGCTTTAGAAAGGCAGAGTATCTGGAAGAACACTCAGGGAGATCAGACAGATTCTACACAGATCGAAGATGGTAGCCCAAAGATAGCACCCACTACCTCTCCCACCACCCTTGAATTCTAAACGAAACACTACACACCGGTTAGCTTTTCAGTATGTTTGCCACATATTGAAGTGAGAGGTTGAACACTTTAGCAGCAAAGTGAGATTGATAAGATGAGTCCAATATGATCCATGCTCTACCTGAAAACCAATAAAACAGCACCTCCCCCAGTGAAAAATATACTCTGGCCTCAGTTTGAATGTGTTGCAGAGTTTAAATATTAGCTATATTTGTTATAGATTGAGGACTCACACATAAGCCCTATCTTTGTCATTGTGTCTCTAGCGGCCCTCATCATTTATCTATTTTCCTGTGTGTACTCCGGTGCAGCTGCCTCCCTCTGACGGCAGTGATGTTGGGAGTAGCAGACAGGAGAAGCTGAGGTTTGCGTAGTGGGCAAATATTTCTGAAAGCTCTTAAGCCCAATTGAAAACACTGTTAGGAGCAGAATGACATTCAAGTGTCCTATGTGGTATAAAAAGGTAATGCCAAAATTGAATTCACAGGTTGCATCCCCTCATTTGACCCCCCAAAGTGAGTTAAGCAATACTTTGAGAGCGTTCTCTGTAAGATTAAATTTGCCCCTAGCTAAATCTCTCTGTATCCTATTTGATTTGTGAGGCACAGACATAATCACCTTCTCAAATAGTCTGCTCTGCACTTCTCACTGCGCCTGCTTGGGGAGGAGTTTGGTTTTAAGTCAAGTTAAACCTCAGTACGGTTTCTTTTTAGGGTTTGAGATTATTACATTATACAGGATATTATACGTACCTTTTGTCAAACATATAAGTACAAGAAGAAAAGTTTTTATGATCTGAGAATGTGGGCTGGAGGCCAACAATCACTTTGTGTGGGATATTCACATCCTCTCATTGTCCAAACATATGCATATTATAACTGTGAACTGAATGGTGAATTTGAATTGCCACTAGTCAAGACATGTATGCTTGTGTCTGTCAACCCTGCGACTAATTGACCCTTAACTGGGCACACCCACCACCAGTGCAGGCATGTAAGCCCTAGCCCTTACAATGCTTGGAAGAGTCAAAAAGTCTAAAAGGAAGCTCTTGGTTCTTTACATCAGGTATTGATAAAATGATGGTGTGTTTCATTTATACACTGTGGGGCAATTTAAACAGCTGCAACAGATGTTTTGTGAAAAATAAATGAAAATATATTAGTCTGGTCTTGGCTTTAAACAATGATCATTTCATCTAAACCAGCAGCATTAATCCAATTCCTTTAAGAATAATGGTGTGTTCAGTGACTGTTTTAGGGATGATTAACTTTAAAAATGCTTATTGTTTGGCCTGTGGACCTGAGGCATTTATACAATTAAAAAGGATTGTTCTCTCTCTCTCCAGTGGATCCTACACATTAATCAAAACCAGCTCTACAACTCACAGCAAAATCACTTCAGCCCCGGTAGCAATCCTGTAAAAATGCAATTGAGGCCTGACTTATTGTCCATGGCATATGTCCATGTTTCAGTTCACAAGTCCCAGTGCTTGTCAGTTGCCTATGATTTTGACATATGGCATGTTCAATCCCTTTTTAGTATAAAATGTGAATAAACCATAATCCATTGCATCAAGAATTAGCTGCATTTTGCTTCATTTATACAGTGTATTCTGGTTGTTTTGCCTTGAGGTACATCTGACATTGGGCCTCAGCCTGTGGAGATAATGCTTAGCATTTAGTAAAAGAGATGAAAAGCTCAATCAATATGAGTTAGTGTTATTCTCAGTGGGGCCTAATGCAAGTCACACCATAAAGAAATGTCAGTGAGGTAAAACGGTTCAAACCATGAGAGCAGATCATTTTGGGGATAAGAAAAATCAGTAACTATTTGACAAAATATCAAACAAAAATTAAAATATGGGAGTATGGTGGTGCTTCAAAAAGACAAAATACAATGAAAGAAATGTCATGTTTTTGGTAGTTTTGAGTGTTTCATACATGATTCCTAGTAAGAATCATAGGAGGCTTCACCCCGACTGCTCTGGGCCTAATGTAAGGTGATGTTGGATGATGTATACGTTGAACAGCTAAGACTTTTATGAAGGCAGAGTGTTTCAAGGTTTAATGCTTTTTGTTTGCTTTCGACATGTCTATAGAGGAGGCTACAACATCTGTACATTCAGCTGCTGTGGGAAACAGGGAAACTCCAGATGAACAGCTCCAGGGCTGAGAGTCTAACTGGGAGAGGAACCAAACTCTTGAGAGATCACTCTGAGCTTTAGAGGGAGCACTGAGAGCCAAAGACCAGTGAGAGAACATCTGGGCCTGGCTAAACCTGGGTCCTGAATACATCATCAAGCATTAACAAACACCTTCAGACTCATTAACTAACATGTTTGGGGATAAAATGAAGGCATTGACTGCCAACGTCCATGTAAATCCAAAGTGTAAAAACCAGATATAAAGGCCACCCAGCCCATGTTCTCCTTGAGCCCCCAAATTGCTAAATCTGGGTACCTTTTGTTTGGGGTGGTATAGGAAACCAGAATACCCAGAGGAAACCTAAGAAAACATACAAACCCTACACAGAAAAGGCAATATAAGTCTAAATGTTCACTGATAAGGGACTATACCATTCTTTTGATATTTTCTGTGGAGGAAAAGTACTATTTTGTTTGTTTGATTCATAAGAGCATAAAAGCACTGTGGGTTGCAATATTTCACAAAAATCAACCCACATTCTTGGCTAGGGTCATATGAGCGTGATAATTCAGTTCACTGTTCACATTGTGGGTGCCTTAGTAGTAAGTGGGGATCCTCAATTCTGGTGTCTTGGGGCACACCATTAAATGCACTGTGCTTCTGTTAACAAGCAAAGTTTGACTTGTGAGACTTTCTTTTCTTCTAAATGGATCAGCATTTGTGTTTATTTCTGGATTACCGATAACACTTGCCAGATATGGCGTTATACCCGACTAGCTCCTCTGCAAACAGTGTTAAAATCTAATACCACACACATATATACACACACCTTCTGTAGCAACACTGGCTTGATGTGTTTTTTTTTATGTTTTTTTTTTTCCTGCTGCAAAGAACACGACGTCTGTTTGATAATGACTTCCCACCTGTTCCACTAATTACCACCAGCCCACCTCGCATCAACTGGAAGAACAGAGAAAAAGAGTGGGCCGTCTATATATGAAATGTCACACAAGCAATTACACCAACATTAGTCAACAAATTGCAAAATATACAGCCTGCATATGAGTAAATTTAAATTGCTGGCAAGTTTAGAAAAGAACGACCCCATGAACTGCCTGGGATTGTGGGTGTAAGTGTGTTTTTAGCTGCGTTGCATAGAACCTGAAGAGCTCAATCTGTTAGAGCTATAGTCAGGCTGGCAAACTAATATGGCTTATAGCTATGGGTCTAATTGGTTTTCCACGGGGGAATGTACATGCAATTATGAATCACATTTTGCCAGTATGGACTGTTTCAGAGCAAAGCAACCATTTTGAAGTTAAGCCTAATGCTGGAGAGGTGAGACGAGAAGTAAAGTTCAATGGTTTAGAAGCATTTGCATGGTCCAGTCTATCATCAATACAGTCATGGGGTCAATTGGACAATGTGGAATCTGCCATTAATCTGTAATTATCATGTTTGCATAAATGGTTCATCTAAATGGCATTTTTGAAATCATTGTCAAAATGGATCACTGACTAGTCTATATTTCAACTATGTGACACTGCCCAGTAACCTAAGTCACCTCTGACTCTATACATTGAAGAGAAATACCCTAACTTTCTGACTACCTGAGATGTACAGTTGATCTTGTCCAAGATTTGAACTGACCCTTTTGCAGTGAGGTGAAATTGAAAGTGTGTTTTTGCATTGTGTTTAGCTTTAGATACATACATTACATAATATGATAAAGTCTGAGAAAAATGAACAAACTCAGATTAACTTAGTGTTGAGAAACTTTGCGGTCTTTTCCTCTGCACTTCCTGTGAGAGTGTTGTTGACAGGTGGATGTATACTGGCTCAGACACAGCAGATGGGGATCCATTTATAAGAAAATTTTAAAAGAAACACTGCGACTGTCAGAAAGAGAGCCACAAAGTCTGCGCTATAAAGTGTTTTTGAGCCACTTAGTATTATAGGTACAGGTATAGGTAATAGAAGCTGTTTGTCTGATAACAGATGTGATGATGGTCAGATGGTCCCATTGCATAACAATTATAAACAAAACTCAAGAATTTAGAACATTTACACATTAAACATCAAAAGAATTATTAACAATGTTTTCTTTTTGGGAGCTGTTGTCTTCTCTTTACTGAAAAAAACCCAGATTCTGTCACCCAATGCAAACAGTCCAATATGGTTTTTATCCCCTATCTATGTATAAAGGTGAAAGTAAGTGTTTTCAGTTCTAGAGAAGGCCAGTGTCTCAGCATACACTATTATGCGAATGTGTGAATGAAATATGTATGGCTATTTTTTGGGACTTTTTGACTATATTTGATAGAACAGTGGCGATAGGACGAGAAACTATGGAAAAGCGAATGGAGACAGGTGAACAGGAAGTGACGTTCAGCAAACTGTTGTCAGGCGGATTCGAACTCACAACACTGGTGCTCTACCAACTGAGCTACAGGCAACACAACTCTGGGTTTTTTTTTTTTTTACAAGGAGACATTGTAACATTTGTCATGAACTGGCTCAGGGTTCGGACAAAATGGAGCACACACAAACTTAAAATGGTTAAAACTAAGGATGTATTGTTTAAAACAAAACACAAAACACAAAAGCAAAGGCTGTAGCTTCTTGATGAGAGTCTGAAAGATTGAAGCAGCTAGCTTTTAAAGTGATGGGTCTCGCCCAACCTGCAGGTGCAGCTCATCCAGACTGCTAGCACCAATAGGGTGGTGCCTGAAGGGGGAGGAGAAAGAGCCAGCAGCAGCATTGAGCAAAAACACATAGATATACATGCAAGGGTCATACAAGATCAGAACCTATTACAAATCTTGAAATGGTAGCTAGGAAATATTACCAATAAATACTGTTGAAACATTGATTTTAATATATTTAAAAATCACCACTGGCTCATTTGCTAAAAACACACATGTGTTTTGTGTATTTCTGTGTTGAATTTGAAAATGACCTGTAGAGCTCGTCTTGTGTGTGGCTGCTGTTTGTTACGTAACTAAACTGGCGGCAGTGGTAAAATGAAGAATCGATCCATTCCTCATCTCCTTTCCTCCAACACTGATTAAGTTGGCTGGTATTAGCCTTGTCCACTTGTATGATAAATAAATTATAGTTGATTCCAATAAAGACCGGTCTGATTGAACACAGGCAGAAACACACAGAGATCGTGGGCAGTGGATCGATATGAGCCAACGTGCAACATGTTAATGTGAAAGGTGATTAAAGCTGACACAGTAACAAGCCTGCTGACCTTCAACCATGTGTCCTATAAACTGGGGCCTGTATCAAGTCTTTATTATTGGATGTAGATGCCTGATAATAATCAATGAGTTCCATAAACTGAAAATTGCTAAAATGTTCTTAAATTTGGTTAGTTATAATTGGTCTGTTGCAAACAAGTCTTACATTTTTTTGATATATAAACAGCCCAGAGATGTATGGAGGTATAGTGCTGGTGCTGCCTGACTATGATGTCTTTGGGTGGAGTCTGCATATGGGTACTCCAGCCTTTTCCCAACATTGAGGCAATTGGGCAATGGAGAATTGGTCACTGTGTCAGCCCTGCGACTAACTTACCATAGTTATTGGGCTAGGCTCATGGTCATTATGATTTACAAAGGCAAAACTGATCATCACTACTGCGTGTAAAGTGAGAATATTTTAACAACACCCATAAAGAGCGCCCCCTCTGGTTCCAGAAGTAAAATTCCCATAAAATTTTCAATCAATCAATATGTTCATGTATATGTTCAATCTGAAAACATATATGAAACTTGTAAACATAGAGCTTTTTCATCTAGCTGAAAATATTCATGCTATGAGTCTATGGCAAAAATGAATGGGATTTTTTCATCCGGAAGCGGAGGTGGACTGCACTGTTAATAATAATAATAATAATGCATTAGTTTTTTACAGCGCTTTTCTCAATACTCAAAGACGCTTTACATTACATTATTCATTCACTCCACAGTCACACCCGGTGGTGGTAAGCTACTTGTGTAGCCACAGCTGCCCTGATGCACACTGACAGTGTTGTGCTCTATATAGAACATTTAG
>JAVQKC010207799.1:0-11483 GCA_036025475.1 Philypnodon macrostomus | reverse complement strand
CCCCCCCCCCCCCCCCCCCCCCCCCCCCCCCCCCCCCCCCCCCCCCCCCCCCCACCCACCCATCCTATTCTTTACCCCCCCCCCCCCCCCCCCCATCCCCCATCCCCCATCCCCCCAGTGTGGAGGTCAATGGGGTCACACAGGAAAAAAGGCCAGGTTGGATGCCTACTTTTGAACGCAGAGAGCCAAGGGGCCCCACAGTCCTCCACATTCACTGGGTCTGTGATCAAGAACCACCTGGGCTTCTCTGAGTACTGTGGAAGGTCAACAGGTCAGGAAGTTTTCACAGGTCTCACTACACCTAACTCTGAGCGATGGGCGTAAAACCACAGATGGATAAAAACTATTGTCAAATGAGGGCAGAAGGCGATGAAAGAATATCATGTCAATAATGTGTTGTGTAAGGCCATATTGTGCCGGGCTGTTAAATGGCTTGTTGATGTTATTTTACATTGTGATGTGATCCATTGTATTGTGGTTTCTTTGTTTAGCTTTTATGTAGTCTTTTATGCTGGTGGGTCGATACGCTGTGCTGTTCTGTGATCTTACTTTGTAATATATATTCAAAATAGGGATGCTCCGATATGGAATTTCTTGGCTGATACTGATGCTGATATTTTAATTAACAATTTGGCCGATATCGATTCCGAATCCAATATTTTGCCATTCACGTCACACCAACAATGGACTGGAGAGTTTATTGAAGTGATGTCTGGATAAGAATGGTGGTATGACATTGGTTCTGGTGCAGGAGGATGCAGGTGATGATGAGCTGGGTTAGATGAGACTCAGTATGGAGGTTCTCTGGTAGATAGCTCAGCTGACGAGTTCGCAGTCAATCTATGGAGATCACAGAGCACTAGCAGGAAACTGAACGAGCACAATATCCGGAGTTTCAAAATGAACTTCACTACGGGGACTCAAAAAACACAATTGCACATTAAAGAATCTGAAATCTGCAAAATTATAGTGTGCTGTGCTCAGTGTACTCACGAAGTCATCTTCTTTTTAATCTTTCTTTTTCTGTCCATCTACTAGTTTTTCTGGATTATGTCTTTATCAAGAGCTTTTTCCTAGTTTTTTACTTTTTCCCGTGCATGCTCCTGGCACCAGAGTGGACCTGAGCGATGGCGAAGTATATATCTGTGCATCACTGATTTAAACATATCGACATACTGTAATCAAACATAATCATTTTTATAGAATACACTAACTACTGGCTTGCGCTTATTTTTCAATCCATTCCGCCTCACAATTTAAATTAAAGGCCTCATTTTGACCAGTTTTTATTTCACACAAAAGTAAAAGCTTTTGAGTGGCAAGTCTAAGTGGACTGGTGCTAGCTCGTCCAATTTCCCGCAGAAGTAAGTGCAGTTTGAAAAGTAATTTTAGACCAATAGTGAACTTTGAATTTAATTTTGGATTTTTCAGAGGGGAATTATTTGACTGCTTTTCCTCTATGTACAGGAGCTAAAAAAAAAATCATTTCAATATTTTTTGTAAAGATAAGTTATGAATCAGTCTGAATGAGTACATATTTATAGACACCATTATATAAAAACAACAAAAGCTGGCCGTGAGACAAGTCAGGGTCTCAGTGTCAGCAGTAGGCCAAACAATTGGATCTAAAAAGTGAAACTGAAAGTTTGTGCCTGACTCAAATCCACTTTGCATTCTCACCGACGTCACGCTACGATTAGTACGGCTGATTTTCATCTTCCTTACCAAGACAGAAAATTTTGTGAAGTCACTGGTCTGTGAAATTCAAATTTGATATATATTGAAGTCAGACCGGCCTATTGTTTCCCATACAAAAGTATTTCTAGTGTTTTATATTGCTTTTATTTCTGGGTAAAGTAAGACATACACACAGACGTCAAAGCTCTTCATTTATGGTGCTGTTTGTGAAAAAGTTGTTTAATGGTGACTTTTTGCTGTTTTGTGCTATACCGCATTGTGTTACATTAACTTGTTACTCCATGTACTCTATATTGTTTTGACTCATTTGTTACATTTGTGTTTCATGCTAACTTGTTTACATTGTGGCGTTCAAGCACATCAAAGGACTTGAGTAGGCTTCATTGTGTTACAAAATCAACCACACTGTTATATTATGCTGTTTGATCGGATGTTATATCACCGTCATGTTGTGTGTTGAAGTGATTTGTTGATGTTTGCTGACACCACATTCAAATTGTGTTTTGTGGTACACCCAGTTACTTTCAGAGGTGGGTAGAGTAGCCAATAATTTTAGGACTAGATCGTTATTTCAAACTAATGTTACTCAAGTAAAAGTAAAAAGTACTCATTCACATAATTACTGGAGTAGGAGTAGAAGAGTACTGGGTGAAAAAAACTACTCAAGTCCCGAGTAACTGCTTGAGCGTAATGTCAGATTATCTGTTTAATTTTGTTGTAATCTGGCAAAATAATAAAAAGATAATAAACAAATTCTGATATTTTCAAAAGACATTTCCACATCATCACATTCTTTACCTGTTCTTACATGACACACAGAGGTGGTAAAAGTACTCTTACTCTTTCTAGATTTCCAAGAATTTACTCAAGTAAGTGTACAGTTACTTCAAAATATTATTACTCAAGTAAAAGTAAAAGCTATTGTGCAGTAAAGCTACTCTATGGAATACAAAAAAAGTTACTCAAGTAAATGTAACTGAGTAAATGTAACTGAGTATATGTAAATGAGTACTACCCACCTCTGGTTACTTTTAATGCTGCTTTTAAATTTGACAACGCAACAGTTTCTTGGTTGCATTTTTACTCAACTGTTTTTCTTCTCTTGTGCGAATCTCACAAGACCTGCGACCTGACCAAAGACTCTCAGTAAGGACACCAAGTCGGTCACTGTTGCACGGCTGTTGCAAGTTGGATGAAGCTTCATTCACCCTGCAAGAACTCATTTAGTCATCACATTGACTAAAGGTGACACTAAAGATAAATATTTTTGTTTGTTTGTTTGTATAGGTTACAAAGACTTCCATTTCCCCAGACACTTCCTCCAGAGGCTTTCCCGGGTCTGCTGTCATTCACATATACGGGATCAGCACTGTGATTGTGTTACGTTTTGAAACTTTATATAGAGTAATGTTTTTTAATACTGTCTTATGGCATGTTGTGTGTTGCTTCATTAAGTTGAACCTGATTTGCATCCTCTCTAATCTCAAAATTCTGTGCCAGTCTTCTGTGCATTTTTAGATTTACCTTGATCCCAGTCAAAGCTACCTCATTAAGTACAATGTAATACACTGTGTAACAAACTGTAATAACATAACATTGTACCTAACCCTAATCCAACCCTAACCATAACAATCTGTATGTACAATGTAGTTAAGGGCTATGTAAAATAAAGTGTGTCCCTCTTCTTTAAGTTTCTGCATAAACTGTTAGCTCTTAGTTATTTCACTTTCTTGCATAAAAGGCATATGTTTAAGCATCTCTTTGTTCCGTTTCTATTTTTACCCAGACTTTGAAGCCTCCTCTTCACCACATCTCTTGTCTGCTGCAATGTTATTAATATTACAGCTTTGTTTCCTGATTCCACTGATATATTTTTTTAATCCAAAATCAGAGAGCGCGCCGCTGCCTTGTATCAAAGTGTTAAGTCAAAAAACGTCCTTGAACAGCTTCTGGTCTCTGTAGTGGCTCATTGAACACAGTCATAATAAACAAATGAACTAAAACACACTGGATATCGACTTTGACATAGTTTTGCCCTTGGGTTTTATTATCCCTCTTAATATCTCAAAAATACAAAAAAATATGCTCTACAAGACTGCATTATGTTTGTAATTAAATCTCTTTGTACCGTCTCTATCGGATTAATTTTGCATTTCATATTGTTGGCTTGTGTTCCGTATGAAATACTGTGTCGTAAATGTAATTGTCTGGGTTTGTTGATGGAACCTACAAGATAAAAGGGGGAGTTAGCACAGAATATGATTTATCATTGGGTGGGAATGACTATATCAATAAAATGAGATTCAAATTGAGATTAGAGCAAAGTAATTGACTTCAAGGCATAGACATTCAACAGATGAGAACATTGTGAAAAGCATGCATTTCTTCACTGCATTGTTTTATTGTATTGATTTTTTTTTGTCACTTAGACCAGTTTATACAGAGCACGACCTGTGTGTGTACATGTATTATGGAAATCAACATGGAATCTGAGTATATAGCTAACAGTCGAATAGAGACTTACATAGTTTAGCATTAATCATGTCTTTGTGTCAAATACTTTTATAAACAGGCTGTTAATGTGTGTGTTTATATTTAAAAGGCACATGATTAAAAAGTCAAAATGCGTATCATTAGTTTATTGTTATTGTTGCATTGACCCTGACAGTCGCATTAAAGGTGTACTCTGTAAGTTTCCTAAAGTACAAAAAAAATTGGACCCATTTTTATGATGTAAGGTATGGGCTGTCTGTAGTCTGTAGAGGCCAGGTGAAGGGTCTAAAGTAAAACTCGACTGCTATTGGTCAAAGTCGCATCCAAAAATGTCTGGTTTGATGTTGCTGTAGTAATAATTCTGACAGATGACTTACATTACATCGTAGAACAGAGCCAGATAAACTTATGGACTGCATCTTTAACACATTCATACATGGGCAACAAGTGTCTTCATGTCCCTTCGTTGTGTGATAAAACCACATTTTGTAATAAACTGAACCAACACATTGTATTATACAAATTAACAGACACAAGTTGTTACACCTTGATCAAGTTATTACAAAATGTGTTTGTGAACTCTTGCATATTGTAATAACGTTCTCAAAATGTTTTATTACAAAATGTGGCATTTTTATTACAAAATGGGGCAGTTTTATTACAAAATGTCTTGCCCAAGGACACAATGGCAGTATGAACTGGGAGTAGATGCTTGGACCCTTTCTACATTTGTCATCTAATTTTTAATTGTGTTTGAATAGCACATTTTCCCCATTATCATTGTCCTACTCTTTAGTCTGTTGCAAGAATTTCCATTTGAAAGTATTGTATTATGAATGATTATTTCACATTTCTCTTTGCATAACAACAGGGCTAAATGGGATTAGATTAGGTTAATACTGGTGACTATGATGAGTCATTTAAGTGCTTTGGCATAATAAAAAAAAGACTCACCGTCAGCTAAATTCATTATCTATTATGATTCACCCAAATTCAAAAATGGGCAAACTCTGACTCAACATTGATTCTATCAGTGCCATCAACTGAACAGTGAAAGAGGCTTCTAATGGAGGTGAATCAGCCACAATTATCCTCCGGTGTGGGTTCGGCTTACTTCACAAGCCTGCCTTAAGTCCATTCAAGAAGCAACAAAAACGTCACCAATATTGGAACGATGACTCGGCTCTGCCCAGCGATAAGAAGGTGATATTAGGCACGCTTTGAAGAGCAAATGAAGGCTGAGTGTTCCTTCGTTGTACTGTGCAGAAGGGGTTAAAATAGCTAGAATGTATAAGCAAGAATAAGTATTGTAAACATAATATTAGAGGAAATAACTGCAGTCATCCAAATAATTGCTCAAGAAAGAGATGGCAACTATAGGCCTTAGGCGGGGTACAGCTGACTATGGCAAGCCCATTTAACATTTAATATAAAGTCAGGTATTCCATAAAGAGCCATTTTTAATGATAGTGGTTTTGTTGACACATCATTGTATTTACGTCAACAATGCGCACAAACACTCCATTTGGTCAATCCAAATCCATCTGTAAAAGTTATAGAAGTTTTTATGTTTTTCAAAATGGCCACTTCGTTAAGAGCTCGTCACAACCAAACCCAACGACCTATGACAAAGTTTTTGATAACTTTTGATCTCAGAGATGTCCAAATGAGACTGACCGAGTTTGGAGCCCGTCGGATGAATACGTATAAAAAAGTACGAGGGCTACATTTTGGCTGTCAAATTTTTTAACCAAAATGGCCGACTTCCTGTTCGGTTTAGGAAGTGACATTTTATGCTTGTCCCGACATGACCTATGACCCTACCGCGTTTCATTTATTTACAATCTAAAAATCTTTTGGTCGGCTCCCATAGGCATAATGTTATATCATTTTCCAGGGGCTGCCACCGAGCCATTATTTGAAATTTTTTCTCGGAGACTTCAATTTCATACATTTTTCACTGACCTTGAATGTTGAGTGAAATAAAAATGAGTTTTCGTTAACGATCACTGAGTCAAATTTATGATTAATGATTTGCCAATAACGAGTTAGAATAAGGCCCTTGCCGGCATTGCCTCGCTCGGGCCTTAATTATGACTATCCATAATTCTAGTTTGAGATATCAACAGTATGAGTTTGACTAGTCATAAATCAAGTTACATTTAAGTTTTAACTATCCCAAATGTTCTTTTAGATATCTTCAACTGTCTATGTGATTAGTCAACACTACAATAAAGATATCTGAAGTTGTAGTTGTGACTAGTCATAATGTATTTTTAGATATCTGTTATTGAGTTGAAGAGATCTTCATTCAAATGTTTATTAGTGATATCCACACTAGGAGATATCTTTCACAATTGTTTTGCCTAGTCAGAAAGTAATTATACATACCCATGAACAGAATTCTTACTAGGCCAAATTACGTACCAGATATGGAACGGATATCACTGACGTAATTTTGACTAGTCATAATTACATTTAGACCTGTAATTCAGTCCAGGCTACATTTATAGTTAAAGATATCATTCAGTTTTGGTTAGTCAAAGCTCAATTACAGATATCTACAGCGACGTCACCCATAGAAATGAATGAAAAACATGATGTCATAGGAGAAATGACCTTGTGGATATCCTTAAAGTAAAGTGTGGATAGGAGGAATGCTGTTGTGGATATATGAAATGATTTATAGGAAGAACTAGGTTGCAGATATCTGTACTACATATCCAGGTTTTATAATAAATGTTAAAATGAGTTGTGTATCTGCTGTGACTAGTCAAAAGGACGTTGAAGATATCTTTAACCTCAGTTCTGCCTGGTCAAAATTCAGTTAGAGATATCTGCTATTTTGAGTAGCATATGTGACGAGTTGAAGGTAAAGTTGATTGTCAATCTGTAATTGATCTTGGACTAGTCAAAACTGAACTATAGTTAACTTTAACTGCCATTTTGACTAGTCTAAATGTAATTATGATTAGTCAAAATTACGTCAGTGATATCTTTATTTTTAATACCGGATAGGCAGTTAAAAGGGCTTGCCATAGCTGACTATCTGACTATCTCTCTCTGCATGTTCTCCACATGATACTGTGGGTTCTCCCCGGATCCTCAGACTTCCTCTCACCATTAACAAAATATCAAATTAAGTGCATATTCGGGTAAAGCAAAAATACATGGCATGACAAAAAAATGGCACAAGGAACCAATCTATGCAACAAAACAAAGCAATATCTAGGTAACGTAGGAAACGATTACTTCAAAATATGAATACAAAATAAAACTACATATATTCATAAAGCTACTCACGCTGTTCCTCTGTCATGTCTGCTGCACCATCTTTTTTTTTATTTGCTCACTCATCTCGTAGCTGTAGGGGCTTACGTTCTGTCTGGGCCTGTACAGCTGAAACCGACTCGGCACAAAGACGATACACATCAAAGAGTGTGGAGAAGTGGAGATGTGAGTGAAAGTGGGAGACACAAGGTGGAACGCCCAATGTTTTCATCTGCACTGGAGATAGGTCAAGAGGACAGAGAAACAATGGATCGTAGTATCTTTAGATCTGAACTTGTATACTCTTGCGTTATAGTGATGGATTAGATTTATACTGCTCTTTCAAAGCCCTTACCAAGTGAATCCACTGTTAATTCACTCAGTCTGGCTGTAGTATGTAATAATTCCGCATTGTGTAATAATCAGCCAAAATATAAGAAAAACGTCCCTTCATTGTGTGATAAAACCACATTAAACTGAACCAATACACTAAGCAATACAAATTAACAGACACAAGTTGTTACACCTTGATGAAGTTATTACAAAATGTGGTTATGAACTCATATCGCAGTAACGTTCTCAAAATGTTATTTCATATTGCAGTGTCAGTTTATAACAAAATGGGTCCGTTTTATTACAAAATGTGGCAGTTTTATTACAGTATGTGGCAGTTTTATAACCAAATGTGGCAGTTTTATTAAAATATGTGGCAGATTTATTACAAAATGGGGCCGTGTTATTACAAAATGTGGCAGTTTTATTACAGTATGTGAAAGTTTTATAACAAAATGTGGCAGTTTTATTAAAATATGTGGCAGTTTTATTACAAAATGGGGCCGTGTTATTACAAAATGGGGCAGTTTTATTACAAAATAGATCAGTTTAATTACACAATGAGGCTATTTTTTTACGTTTTTAATATTATAACATATTCTGCATATCTACATACCTCTGAAGGCACAGCTGCCCTAGGGAAAACTGATGGCAACATGGTGGACCGCTCAGATCAACAAACATCAATCACATAAAACATTCATACATGTAGACAGGGTGGGGATAATTGTAAAAGGACATAATAAGCAGTTGGAGTCACTACATCATTAAATGAAGCTGGTGACCTACAGGCTTTTCTGCATTGTAAAACTGTTTGCAATTCTATGGGACATGATCAATTCCACGACCTGCCCTTAAGATAGACATTTGTACAACTGCAGCTTGGAGACTTGTGCAGAGCACGCCATTGACACAAATATAGTTATTGTTTTTTCTAGCTTCCAGGAAGAGTGGACAGTAAGTCATGGCTTCAATACATCACCAAGCAAATGGACATGATGGTGCTGATGGGTTCTCCGTACGTAAGAAAACATAATCATGGAAAAAGTGATTTGATGATGAGGTTCTGTCCTTGGGCATGACTCGATCTTACACAGAGGACAAGCACAAACACTTGTAGGTAATTATCAAAAAGAGCTGCTGATTGCTGTAATGGCACATTAAAGGGGTCGTTCAGAGCTGTGAGTGAAATGGAAAGTTTCCCATTTTAAAATGAATATTCACAAATGAGTTATGGATGGGTGGGGTTAGCTAATCACCAGTAATCACATTTTAAGTTGATAGGTAATGAGGTGCTCGACATTAAGTGCAACCCCCAAACATTTCACTAAGACCTGTGTTTGAATTCATTTTTGTTATCCAGTATATTCTAGTTAATGTCAATAGACCCTTTAACATGTTTGTCATATGGAATGTTCAAGATTGAATGAATGAAGAAGATGGAATGGAGGCGACAGGAGCAAAATTGAGTTAACTTTACAAAAAGGCAGTGTTTATGGTGAAGGATGAAATAATTCTGAACATACAATGAAAAAAACTACTGTGGTTGGACTTGTCCAGTAAAACCTACAAATCAAGAATTTTGCCTCCAGTCAAAATTCTAACTATTAATAATGTGTACATTAAATAAACATACAATGTGAGGTAGTTTCACTAATGTTTCCTAACCAGGCTCTGACATCACCTACATGTAGCGTGAGTGGTTGTCATTTGTCAATATTCTGTGGTTAATTCTAATTTCTCCATTGAAAATGTATTACGGTCTTGCCTCCAGTTGCCTCTATTCCGGAATTTTGAATTTTCTGTTTACAAACTTTGAAAGGGTCTATAGGGTTGCCAGGTGTCTTGAGACTATGCCAACTACAATGGGAATTAAGGCTGACACAGTCGGGGCGGGGTGGGGGACAAATGACATTCATTCACTGTCACATCCAATGGAGACAATTTGGTTCCAATGTGTAAGAAGCGAGTGTACCCAAACAGAACACACAGTAACACAGGGAGGGCATGCTGACTACAGAATGATTGCATCAACCCACAATCTAGGGAGAGGCAGGATCACCCATAGTAAAACTGACTCAAACTATTTTTAATATAGATGTAGTCTGTAGATTTCCTATAATAAAATAACAACAATATCTGACCCTGAAGGTAGTCTGCCATTATTCATTTACTTTCCATCTTCATGACACCACTCTTAACAAATGAACTTTTAAATTTACACTGGTCAAATCCTTTGGCTTAATCCCAACAGCAGTGTTAATCTGAACCCATCACACGTCTTTACACCTGGGCCGGGGCTCATTGACTTAAGCCTGTGATGAAGCAGATATGATGATAGCAGCCTAATGCTCTATGAATACGTAATCAAGACCTGAACCGGACAAGTCCGCCGGGAACCAGGATTATAATACCAACGGCTCGCGCTGATCTCACTAAAGTCTTTACAGCTTCACCTCTGAACAGCGTAAGAGGACTGACGATGGTGAAACTCAGAGTTATGATAGCCATCAGTCATGGCGAAGACAGCATATATAGTAAAAGTTAAAGCGCATGTAACTGCATGATTGGAAATACTGTACTAAAAAGCCCAGTAATTAATTTAGCTCTTAGGCCTTAACAAATTTAGACTTACCAAGCTTTGATACTGGTTAAACCATTTATTGTATCTGTATCTGGCTATTCCTTTGTGTAATGGTGGGTTTTAAACATTTGTGTTCAACTGTCGCAAAAGTCATAGCAACTACTGTATTAGGCCGGTAAACTGTAGACATACACAATGTAGTCCTTCTAGTCCCCACTAATTTGTATGATTATACAATTTCAGATAAACACAAAAACTACTCATGAACACACAGGGCTGTGGTTTTTGCCATTTTTATTATAGGTAGGTATTGTTTTTGGCTTTTGACCGTGATGTGTTTACTGTTTTGAATCACAGGAAGAACAACTACTGTATTGGACATTGTTTTGTATTGTAGTTTATTGCAGGATAGATATTATGTATAAGCCAACATTTATACATTTTATAATAATTCCTCACAATATTGGAAAGTATACTGTTCGTTGGTTAAAGGCCTATATTGTGTTTTCTTTGAACATTTCACAGTCCATTTTGGATAAACAAAGCCTTGACACCCTCACAGCCGAACACACATCTTCACCTTCTCAATCAGATGTGTTGGTAAATGGTGGTAGCAAAAATGCTTCTCTGGGTGCCCCTATTTACTCATTTATCACTTATAGGTGAATCACATGTTTTGTCATGTCCGTTTTCAGCTCTTGGAGAAGACAATAGCTCAACATAATTAATTACTCAAAAATGCGTGAATGAAACAAAACACAACTTTTGGTCTGCTTTTGAGTTAGTAACAGCATTAGAACATGGTTAAAGCTATGGAAAGTCTATTTTGAATAATATAGGACCGAGGTGGGTAGAGTGGAATAATTTCACTCAAGTAAGAGTACTGTTAATTCAAAATAATGTTACTCAAGTAAAAGTAAAAAGTACTCATTCACATAATTACTGGAGTTAGTATAGAAAAGTACTGGGTGAAAAAACTACTCAAGTCCTGAAGAACTGTTTGATCATAATGTCAGATTATTTCTTTAATTTTAATAAAAAGATAATAAACAGATTCTGATATTTTCAAAAGATAAACTAAACGTAAATAATATTTTCAAAAATG
>JAVQKC010207789.1:0-35900 GCA_036025475.1 Philypnodon macrostomus | reverse complement strand
CATCACACTTGTCCTATAGCCCACAAATCTACCGGGGGTCACTTTCGAGCGTGACGGAGGTCGGCAGTGGGTCGCGGAGAGCGAGGGCCGTTCGACGCCGCTTGCGGCTTTAATTATTTATTGTATTTATCAAGTATGTGGAATCAATTGTAGACTTCAGAAAGATTTATGTATCCTTTTCTATCAACTACACTGCTCTTTTTTATTCATGTGAGGTATTCAGTCTTAATCTTCCCTTACCAATTCTTTTCTTCCCTTTATTGTCCCATATTGCCTCAGGCTGGTCACTTGGTCTGATGGGTCCCAGCAGGAGGCAGTACTCAGAGAGCATGAACATTAGGAGCATGCTTTACAAGGACTCATCTGGATAAATTTAGCATTTCTATCCTTGACAATGTAGAATCACTATTAGTTTTATTAGTATTTTAGAAACGTTAGCGAATAGTAGAAATGCATTAGTCATTTAGTGCATCAAAAGTGCATGCATATCAAATTAATATTAAATACATTAAAAAAAGAGATCTGTTTGCATGTCTCTTTAGAATTGACAGCACATAGTCAAATAATAAAGTGGTGTGTATACTTTCCAGAGAGAGCCAGTACAAAGTAATTATGGAAGGCCTGTGATGAGAAGCTTTTCTTCAGATAGACTAGATTGGCCATTCATTAACAGAGCGCCTCATACGCACACACAAACACACACCAGTCGGAGTGAGACAACGGAGCTGGCTGATTCAATCTGGGCTTGTACTTACAGACAACAATGAGATAATCAAGTAGAGCATTACTCTGCAGGGCCGGGCGTGTGTTCAGTGTCTCGTACCACTTACCACCTTTACAGCTTTGAAAATTCTCCATTTTATGTTCATTACAAAGAAATCTACCCAGCACTGCCTGGTTTAATTTGTGGTTTGAAATTGGAGTTTTTGTGCCTTTTATTTGGCATTATGAAAACGTCTTGAGTGAGTGAGTCAAGCACATACACAAGCACATACACAAACACATACACAAGCACATACACATACACACACACACGAACATACACAAGCACATACACAAGCACATACACAAACACATACACACGCACAAACACAAGCACATACACAAACACATACACAAGCACATACACAAGCACATACACAAGCACATACACACGCACATACACAAGCACATACACATACACAAGCACATACACACACACACACACACACATACACAAGCACATATACAAGCACATTTGTCTGCAGAAGTGTAAAGATTTGAAATGAAATATAAACATAATATAAACAATTTGGATTTGTTGTGCCTTTTGATAGATGACACAATTTGTGATTCTAGAGGGATAGACACCTTAACACATTAAGCTACAATATTTTACCTTTACCACAATGTTCTAACTGATTTGAGTATGTAGTTGCTGTTGGTAGGTTGATGGTTGGTAGGTTGATGGTTGGTAGGTTGGGCAGTTTGGGCAGCATAGTTTTATGCCATTTTTGTTGCCAATGGTGTACATTACTACTTCCTTATTCACATTGATTTGTATAGCCTGTGTTCATCTGTGAAGGCCTGATAAAAGCTTTGTGGAGGAAACTCTTGCATATATAAAAAAAAATAAAGAAGGTTTTCTGCTGCATTTCATTAGACAAGCTCCAGCAAAACCTCAAATTATGAACATACAAATATATCACCAAAAATCTTGCAAATCCTATACAGGCACTGACTAATGTGTACTTGTTCTATTATATATTGCACCATAAGATTAATCACTTACACAGAAAACCAAAGCTCTAGACAGTGATTTTGTAAATATTAAATAAAATGGAATATATCAAGCTGTCAGGCAAACACAGCATATTGATTTTGTATTGTCGAATATAAAATATTTAGTCATTGTGCAGAAGAAGGTCGCAGAAGAAAATATAGGTAGTTGTAAAAAATAAGCCTGGTCTGTAAATGTTTGTAATTTATTGGCGCTACACAAGCAGAATTCTCCATAATCGTGATCCTGTCTCATTTTCCTCTACTTTTCAACAGCCCTTGGTGTCTATGTCTACCTCTCAATTGATATGTGCTTGATTCCCAGCAGCACCCCCGGGCGCCCACTGGGGAGCCTTTTTAAATTTTACGCTTGGCTATATCTGTTTAACTCGCTGTTTACCCCACTGACAACAAGGCACACACGGTGCACGATACCCCACCAGCCCCTGGGAATTCAATATAATACAATACAATGAAAAACCGAGGAGACAAGAGGAGACATATTATGGACGCAAGTTACCCCTCTCCAATATGTGCATCTTTCTATATATGACATATATGTGAGCACGCTGTTAAAGGATGAAATAGTACCAATTCAGTCCCACCCGTCTATGTTTGTTGTTTGCTGACGCCTACAATAAGCCTGAAACGTAAAAAAAAACATAACCAAAAAAAACATGTATGTGTGTGTCAGAGTTGTTGTAATGCTAATGAGTCAAATGATTAAATTGTACCTCAGGGGAGAATGGTGGGGGTCTCCAATACATGGCCATGACTGACACGACCAAAAATAGCAATTAAATATAGAACAAATACCATAGCCTTTTCAGACCATTAGTGCTACACTTTCTAAAAGCAAACACACAAACCCTGGTGAACAAGTTCAAGATTCAAGCTGGGCCTATAATGAAAAGAAATATGAAAGATATCAACAAACAATGAAAACAGAAAGCTCAGAATATGATTGTTGGGGAGTCCTTTGTATCTTATTCACATTAGGTTTACTGAGTCATTTCTTTATTCAGAGTTAAGGATAATTTACATTGATATTGCCACAGTGATATTACAAAGACTGTATGGTATTTAAGTAGAACTATTTTATTATTATGTTTGTTATATATTATTATTATTCTCATTATTATAAGATTATTATATTATGTATATTATTACGTATGCACCGAAATGCCCCCAAAAGTCAAAGATCTAGTGACTATCAGGGCTTTACATTAGGACTAGCCAACCAGCCAAATGTGGGTAGATTTGAATTGTGGCGAATAGGATATTCAATTTGACCGCCCCGTTTGTCCAGTTGGATTTTATACATACATTTTAGTTTAGGCCTGGTACTTTTTCTTTGGTGAGATTTTCTTGAAAAATAGCTAAATAATTTCAAACTTTTTCAATTGAGAAATTCAATAACTACTAATTAATAAGGGGCTTATAGACCCTTTTACAGTATTTGTCATAAGGAATGTCCAGCATTCCAGAATGGAGGTGAATTGAGGATAAAATAATTCTGAGCATACGATGAATAAACTATTGTGATTTTCAACATTTCTGTAAGGACCTGAAAATAAAGAATTTAGCCACCAGCCAAAATACTTACTGTATAATAATGTGTACATTAAATAAATATACATAATATATTCACTAATGTTTCCTAACCAGGCTCTGACATCACCTACATGTAGAGAGTGGTTGTCATTTGTCAAAACCATCTTCATTTGTGATATTTTGTGGCTAATGCATATATATATAGGAATATTATCTGTGCTGTCTTGTAGGTGGGTTGTGGGTCTATGAATGGGAGAGAACATGTAAACTTGAGTAGTGCCAAAAGGTCTAATAGACATGTAACTAACATGCTCTGTAATGGACATTCTTTAGTGAACCAGGCGTGACTGTAGATGAACAAATCTGTCACTTACCCTGTCCATTCTCAGTACCTCCTCCCTCGTCTTGAAGCCTTGACCATAGCTGCTAAGGGTCAAAGCTCAAGGTTGGGGGTCAGATCAGTGACACTGAAGAGTAGCGTGACCCGCCCCGTTCTTTCTCTCCGTTTAAGCAGCTGGAAAGAATGTGATTGTAACGTTAGATTGATTGCTGTTGAATGCCTGTGTATGTCTGTGTTGTCACCGCCATAACAATGCATTTCAATAGGCCTAATGTGAAAGCTGTCAATACTGCTGATCCGAATCCCAGGGCCGCTCAGGTTATTGCCCTTTGGTGTGCATTTGTTCAGATATGTTACTGTATGCTGGAGCAGGCTGATATATTTTGGTGTGTGCGCTTTAATTGACAGATGTTGGCTCCAGTGCAGCAGCCACAGGGCACCTGTCATTTGTCTCATATTACATTTATACTTATTTGTCCTTCATTAATGTTCCCATCTGTATCCTTAGGGCCTAATGTGGATAATACAGTTGCAAAAAGAGAAGCCAAATAACATAATCCAGTTCTTTTTTATACAGGCTGGAGAAAAGGGCTTCATTTTTTGTAATATATTATTCATATTATCTAAAAAATGTATATATAAAAAAACAACAAAAAATACATCCATTACCCAAAAGCCATGAATGTTCTTTGCCATTAATGTTTTTTTCATGTCATGACGCACAGATAACATACAGTTAAATTAGACAAAATAACATTAGTTCAATTGAGTCCATCACTGTTTTTGGTTTAACATAAAAAAACTAGCTAAACTAAATTATTTTTTATTATTAATTGTAATCTAAGTGTCTATTTGGCTTGCAGTAATGACCCACACAAAACCCTTTCCCAGAAAATACTGTAAGGAAGATAGCTAGATAGAATCTATCAAATCTGTAAAAAGAAATATATTTTTACCTCGTTGACGAGACTTAGTATATAATTTGTGCCTGATCCTGTAGTAAATGATAATATAATATTATGCGCTTACCTGAGCATCTACACTACAGTGTAACCTATTTATTGTCAGTGTCATTTATTACATTTATACCTGGATAAATTGCCCTTGTTCACTGATGGACGCTTTTATATTCACAGTTTGTTTAAGAAATCAGTGCTTGCTATTGTGGGGTTATTACTCCATTATTACCGGACGATGGGACCCTGGTGGCAGTGTGCTCTGGCAGCTTTGTTACTGGATTCTTAACCATTTGTGCTGTGTGTAAGTATCAGTGCTGTTAAATGAGTTCTTATTGAGCTCTCTGACTGGAGGGTCCCTGTGGCACCAAGCGCTCACACATACACACATGTAGTTGTTCACATTGACAAGGACACACTTAAACCCTCTGCGATTATCAGAAATCCTCAGATTCTCTTGAAGCTTCACATTCAAGTGGAATTTCTTTGCCTTTTATTTACTGCCCATCAAGGATTGTGTGGCTTGGCTGAGACTGTAACTGTAAAAAAGAAATGTTCTGTAGTTGACCAACATTATTTTATCATGAGTTAGATGCTGTCATTTCACCTCAATACTCTACTATCTATATACTACTATCTATATAATAATAACTATATACTACTATCTATATTCTACTAAATATATACTACTATCCATTGCCTCAATAAAAATCTGGTTTTATGTGAAGCTTTTTGTAGCTCTTTAATTTACGATCATTTGTTGTTTAATAAAATAGCTTCAAATTGCATCTCTATGTTTACACTCATATAAACGTATTCCACATTCTCATTTAAAAGGATTATAATATTAGCAGACATCATTTGAACAACATCTCAACAGCCTTATTTTATATCCATTTTGGTGTTTCGATTTCACAGTCCACTGAAGTTCTGTATGAATATCACTATGTGCGTGGCACACAAGCTCTTAAGCTGTGAGACCTCTAAAACAGTGGGGTCTAAATGATATTACCTGTGTCTGCTATTGGAGAATATTTGTGTGTCGAGTCGCAACCATAGACCTGCGTGTGTATGAGCATTTGAATGGTTTTCTAAGTGATCACATTTGTCCTCTGAATGTAAACTAGGTCTGCATGATTCCCCACAGACAGCCAGCCAGCTATGGACATATTATAGGATTTGTGCAGTACCCTCTGTGTCAGCGCGTCTCTGCGAGTGGAGGATATTATGGAGATCAGACTCAGGCTGGGAGCCTCCCAGGCTATTAGCTCATCTGGATTGTATTGAGATGAGGGTATGTACACATCAGCTGATGACACCAGAGGATTGTGAGTTGATTTCAGACACACCTTCATTTTTGCTCCATATCTGTACATTTGAATATGTGCAGGTCTTTGTAAGACTCCAATTTTACAGTAATTTGGCAGCAGTGTTCTTGCAAGCAAATTGCTCAGCAGTGGTAAAACAACTGATAACAAACTCCACAGCACACAATCTATTTCAGAAACAGTTTGATCTGTCAGGGGACTTACTGCATCAAAATGTAAAACATTTGAATATGGGAATCCTTAATCAATAAATACAGTTTGTATGGGAGTACAATAAGGAAATATTAACTAAATGTCTCAATCTGTGTCCTGTATTTGATGTGATCAGAGCTTGCTAAATTGGAGACTTTTGCTCAGGTGTCTGGCAACTTATATTGAGTGGGCTCATTTGAAAGGCATCTTCAGATGTATTTCTTCAAAGTGCAGTGTCTGTTGATGGGTCTGTTTCTCACTGATTAGCATGAGCTGCATTGCACCACTGGCTTTTTTAGTTTTGTTGATGTTTTCTCCTTTCTCCTTTGCCTTCTCTTTTAACCTCATCAGGGTCATTTGATGAATACAAATGCCACCTAATGCCCCATCAAGCAGACAAAATGTTAAAAAGAGAGACAGAGGTGATGGAATAAAGAATGAACAATCTGCCTTTTGTGCCAACGTTAGCAGCTTTGAGCCTTCTTTGATTGATATGGCATCAGAAGTTACTCGATTAAACAGTGGCTCACACCGCATACATTCCTACTTAAAAGTCTCAGGACCTCTAAATTATTTATTGATGTCTATTCCAATCTACATCTGGCTAAGGTGGGCTGTGCTCTGCATGTGTGTGTGGGGTGGAGGGGTTGAAGGAGATGGTTGGTGCTTTGGCAGCGCCTAGAGGAACTTGTTTTCCATGCGCACTTGTCCACCTGCCCGTCTACTCTAATGGAGCTCAGTGGGGAGCGATGAATAGGCCTCAAAGTGGCATTGCTGCAGTGAAATTGCATTGCGGCACCTCTGAACACTGTTCTTTTCTTTTTCAACCCCCGTTCTCACCTATCGGAGAAGAAAAACTAGAATTGTGTACTGTAGTTCACCAGCAAGCAACCTATCAACACAAGAAAAACACTATACACTCACAGCTTATCAAGTAAAGCACATGGCCAGGTAAGTGAGAAAGTATGGTAAGGGTAATATCCTCAAGACAGTATAACAAAATGACTTAAAGTTCAGCAGCAAACAAAGCAGGTTCGTATTCTTTTGCACTCCTTCCCATGGGGACCCTTTAAGTTAGCGTATAGGAAAATTTAAAAGTCTGATTTAAGACACAGCTATTTGGAGCATTTTAAATCTCCCAGAGTCCCACAGATGGAAAGTTCAGGACTAAATACAAGCAAAGAAGTGATTGCAACTTTATTCATATTCAGAGCTTGAAAGGCTTGTTTGAGATACAGTACCCACAGTGGATAAGAACGCTCCACTTGATTCATTAGTTTGTCTTTATCGAGTGAACTACATATCACAGTGTGTAGAATGGTCCATACATTCACACCTGCCCTGGACAGTCAGAAACTCCAGTGAGTGTGATTCATGGCTAGATTTGTGATACCACTTAGACCTTGAAGGCAGAAAGACTGGATGAAGGTCTTTGCCTTTGGTTGGATGAAGTTCATTGCAAAGAGTTCATTTACTTTGAGTTGTGCAGAGAACGAGAGAGCAGATAGCTTTAGCTGTGGAGCTTGAACCATGTTTCTTCTTCTGCTGTTATTGCGAACCTGTCTCCATGGCCAGGTATTGATTTCTGCTTGGATGAGATGGGATAGTCCTGGAAGACTCGGTGACAGATGGGTGAAAAAGAATGCATGGGAAACAGCAGGAGTGTAGCTCTTGTCCCAATACAGAGGCCACTTCTATTGTCTGCAGATGTTAACTTTACCTTGAACCACACGCATTGGTTCTACTTTAAAATATATTGTGGAGTATGCTTTGGTTCAAGGTAAAAGTTCCACAACAGATGCTCTACAACCGGCCAAGTGGATGTCACATTTGCTGAATTATAATGACTGTTATAATTGATCAAATGATATGGTTGTCGTTGAGTTTTGTGCTCGGAGCATCCACTACAAGGATTTTTTTTTACTTGGTAACACACAGTTGGTAGATCATTTACAACACACTATACTAAAAAAATGTCTTTGTCAATCTAAACATGTGAGTCCCGGTCTCAAACATCATTCGGACCTGTTTTTATTTCATTGCCCAGATTAGTGGTTTGACTCAGCTTCACTCACTGTGAGATGTGTGGCTTGATTGCAGTGTGTTTGATTCCTAAGTCATTCATTTATATTTTGTATTTTGTATCTTCTCTTCCTGTTTTTCACATCTTCATTCACATGCCCACTGTGTTCCTATCCAACCCGTTTTCATTTCAACTCGACACGAATTATACTCTTTGTGCGCCCTTTATATCAAACATACACAGTCTTGACCCGGGACTTTCTCTCTATCAAGGTTGTATACTTGATCGTTCCTGGTTAAGTGCCCAGTGAAAATCACAAAGCGCGTACACCTCGCAGGCCCTCTGTCAACTTAACGGCTGCCGATCAATGGCAGGAGGTCAGCACAGTGATGGAGCCAATGCTATACGTCTATACGTGTTCATTTGTGTGTGTCCGCCTGATAGAGAGCAGGGCTTAAGACTAGCCAGCAATCGAGGGGGGGTGAAAAAGTGTCCAAGATTCATTTTTTTCCTCATCTGCTACAAGAGGGAGGGGAAGACACTGTGTTATTTTTCTTGGCTTTAGCCCTCACAGCTCTAAGTGGGTATTGATCAGTTGCCTTAATGCAAACCTGTCAAATTAATTTTGCAGAGAGAGAGAAGGCTATGACTGTTGTGAGATTGCTTCAACATCAAAAGGGGGGCAGGTGGGTGGATGAAGGACTGGATAAAAGCAGTGAAAGGAGGTGAGTGGTGGACAGTCTGTGAGTTTTAACCATAAATAAAAATGTAAATAAAAACAATAATAATTTCATTTCCACATTGATCTAAAATACAGTTTGGAAGATACCTATTTTTTTTTTTTTTTTTTTTACAAATATTGGTTTTGAAACTGGCAAACAACCAACTATATCTATGCAACTACATATAACTATGCAGATTTAATAAAGGCATTAATAAAATAGCAGTAATAAAAGTCACAATATTATTCTTTATGCTGGACAAATACTTACAGAAATGATGGCCCACTATGTCAGCATGTTTCATCCATTGACAATAAATACCAGATCAAGATGCTGTAACTTCAGTAAAGTAACACAGGTACATAAGATTGTTTTTTGTGGAACTCATGACATGGTTTTGGAACAATTCAGATCTAGTTTAGACCTGGCTAAGATTTCTGATTTCGTCCTTGTTTAGTCATGTCTCAGTTCTCTATTTAAGTCTCTATTTAAAAAGTGTTTAGCCCTGGTTTAAACCCATAACAACATACCTTTTCACATTTGCTTCCTCATACAAACAGGAACAACTAAATGCGGAGTTCATTAGTTGTTGTGTTACGGAATATTGTTATTTGGATGGCACTAACTCACAGCCTACAGTTTTAAAACTATTACTACTTCATTAACCGGAGAAAGTACTAAATGTGTTTATGCACCTTTTGTCAGCGCAGCGTCAGCCTGTGCCATTAGTTATTTGTTGCTTTGGACGTTCTCTCTTCTCTAAAGAATTACCAGCGGTCATAAGTAACTTTTACAGCAGAGGATTGAGTGGGCTTAAGGCGAGAGAGCCCACAGGCATCTGCATGTGATCTACAATGTTATCTGTTGATGCACTTTTACACAGAAGCCTCTTTTCATTGGTTTTTGTTCACGGTGCTTTATGATCCACATGCCATGATATAAAACCATTGCATACTTGTATAATATTCTCACAAAGCAACGGCTCTACTATTGTTTTTATGATGGACTTCTTATCTTTGAAGATTATTTGTATTTTATTATTTGCATATCCAGCGTTACTAAATATATTGCTAAATAGTATTTAATAAATTTCAACTGAAGCTAAATTAATTTACATCACATCTGTGCATGACTTTTGATTTAAGTTCCCCAAACAGAAAGCTCATGCATTTTAAGATAGATTCCCGATGCAGGCAGAATATTTGCATTTTTACAAAACTCTCTCTTCTCTGTCTCTCCAGGTTTCACACAAACACTGCCTTCATTTGAATAGTAACTGAAATTGTCTCGCTAGCTAGCTGCCACACCACTTGAGATTCAAATATGTTTGGTGGGTGATTGTGTGTGAGAGTGTAAGAGAAATGTATTGGGTGAGTTGCAGATTGGCTGGTCGTCTAACAGAGGTTCCATTACCTCTCAGTGGCTTTCATCTGCCCATGAGTAAAGAAATCCTTACCATCGGAGCTCAGCCAGGCTTGTGTAGACAACACACACAAATACAGACATAGAGCATAGGAATCCAAATGAATCCCTTTTACATGAATAACCAAATTCATTCAAAAGTAAAAAAAAAAAATAATAATAAGTGGCCCCAAATATCTAATTAAAGTGCTAATAAACAGTATTTATACAGCAGTAAAAATGTAGCACACCCGAAGACCTTCTACATACAGTCTTGGCAAATGACACTTCAGCAGCAGTAGTGTTCTGATTTGGCCTGATCAGACTCTGGACCTTCAAGGTAACAGCAAACATTGAACAGTATACTAAAAATGTATAAAGCAGAGTATCTCGAATTCACTTGCTGACTGCATTTTAAAGTTTGTTTTTGAAAAACATTGCCCAAGTAACTCTGAGCTCCTTTCAGCATAGTTAATGATGACATTTATATTATCAGCTCAAGTTTGCGCTGTTCTTGTGTGCTGCAGACAGATGACATGGAAGAAGGCAGATGCAGACTGTCAGCGAACAGGAAACTCACACACTGACAGGACTGATTGTGTTAGTTATATCTGACACACAGACCACGCACACACTTATATAGAGCTGATAAAGTTCTCTGTTCTACTTTTAAACCAACCACCAGATCCAAAAGGAAATGAGAGGAGATTTGATGCCATCTGCCCAACTGGTATTAGTACTGCTAGTTCCTGACTGGAACAATAATCATTCATTGAATGATGGTTTTATTGTAAATTTGGAACAAAACTTTATAAAAAAACGATTTGTGGATGGGCTGTCGTATAATACTGCTTACTACAGTATCATACATGTTCACTAAGGTTTTGAATGAAAGTACAGTTGTTTCTCTGATACATTTGTCAAATAAGTAAATAAGTCATGTCTCTAAAGACCAGACTCCATTGCTGTTTTTGTAACCAGATATAAAAATGTTGATTTTACCATATATGAGAAAGGATGGAAGGACAGACTGATGGAAGAATGACAGTGAATATGTATAAAGAGGAGTGTTTAGTGTTGGATATAGAGGGTATCTCTGCTGTCAGTCCTTATATCCATCAAACATAGCGAGCCATTCACAGCAACATGACACAGATGTAAAGCAATCTGTCTCACCAAAAGCATTTAATTTTGGGAAGGCTTCACAATGAATTTCTATTCAGATGAACACGGAGCAATGCATTTGCATGCGCACACTTGTCCATGCACAAAAACGCACACGTATTTAGTTCCCCCATATCTATTACCTCACATCACCCCCATAGCTACAGTCTCAGGGGAAAAGAGGAAATGTCTTCTTTGAGGATTGAATACAGCAGGATGAGCTTCGCCACTTTAACCTTACATATGCAAAATCCATCTGTGTATTCATGCAGACAGACACAAAACAGGCATGACAATCAAAAATGTCATTTGCCTGTCCACACAATGACCTTGGACAGGGACTAAATGCTCCCAGCACTAATGACCGAGTTTGAATATATCCTCTTTGCCTGCAAACAAAGTCTTTGTATATACGCCAAATGTTAAGGTTGTTAATTTCTCTTTATTTTTCATAAGCTGCGAGCTTTCTGCTTTAGGAAAATCAACTCTTACAATACCTTACCCAGCAGCCAGCAATTCAAGCGTCCACCTTTTGGAGTCTGTGCCAACATAATTTTGTCTCAAAAACAAGATAACATTCAAAGATAAATACTTGAACAGTATAATACAATGTATACTGTCATACTGTATAGTGCAACTTTATCTATAACATGTTTGACAGACACGACTATCATAAAATAACAACAATTTTACATTTATTTGTGGACATACTGTATGTGTGTTTGTGTCTCAACACAATGGATCAGTGTTGGTCTATTCTTATGTTAAATTTTTACTGTTGCTTGGAAACTGTTGTCACCGCTAGCCAGATGATGTTAGCTTTTAGCAGCATTGTGTGACAGACAATGGGGCCACTAGTGCTGCTAGCATCAGGTGTGCGTGCCTGATAGCCAATACTAAGATCAAAAGACACATTTTGATATGCTTTAATTGAAAAGGAAGCACAGGGACTGGATTCAAACCCGTCTGTTCTGTAATTTGTGCATTAGGTGATTGGTCAGTGGATCGTGGAAGGGTGCAGCATGTGTGAAAGTGTCTTAATTGAATTGGGTGTTTTGAGAGGTCTGAGAGGTGTGCATAACAGACGGCCCACACAGTGCACCTGTGGCAGTGATACCGACTGTACTTGTCTTTGATGTGAAGTGTCCACACCTCCACAGAAGCAGACACTCTTGTTTTATAACGCTCAAGAGAAAGTGGTTATTGGGAAAATCAGAAGCATATTGCCCAAACAAGATTAAGAGAAGGGCCTTTCCAAATTTGATTTATTGTAATGAAAATCTGTGCAGTGAATTATCACTTTCGAATAATGCCCAAAAATGATGTTTTTGCTAGGGATGCACATCAGCTCAAAATGACTGTCGAACAATATTCACAAGGTTGACTGAAATTGATATCGGCCAATTTTAATCAGCTGTGCAAAATGGATAACGTCTAATAATTATTTTTAAGGAACAGCCAGAGAAAGAAAAGCCAATTTGTAAACCACATTTCATCACCCATTTATGGATGAATAAATACACAAACAAATGTAAATGAAGATTACATTTCTTTTATATAAAACATAACCTACACCCAAACTGGTCGTTGAAATAGCCGTAGCAGCCTAGAAATTTCATATCGGTGCATGCATCCTTAGTTTTTGGTGACATTGGTTGGTTTGAATCTAGGCTTAATGGTTGGATTTTGACATACATTTGAACAATTATGTACCTGTAACTTCATCTGAAAGAGGACAATAAAGGAAGAAATTATTCATTTTAGTAGATCATTTTTTTATTGTCTGAGCATTTACCCATCAACTAGAACATCTGGTAAGTACGAGGCCCAATATCAAGGTAGATGGTTTGATTTAGAATAATATGGAAGAATAATAGCCAACTAGACTTGTTTCTCACATTGCTGGTGAAATGCTAATATTTTATTTAAACCAAGAAGTTGTGTTTACAAAATAATGATTACATTTATGCAATCAATTAGCACATTGGGATTCAAAAGCAGGAACGTGGACCACTTCTCTGTCTGGGATTTCCAGTGACTTTTCAGGAGTGTTTTAAAAGGAGCTCGTTAAAAAAAGCTACTAACTGAACTATACAGCAATGTGATATCTCAAATCCAGGAGACTTGGAGACCCTCACTTTGAAAAGTAGTGCAAAATAACATGCTATTTCTAGCAATCCATCAGTGTCTCTATTAGGAAATGAAAACTGCAATTGTCTGAACAAGCAAGAGATTACTCCCTTAGCCAAATGTGCATTGACCAGTGATTCACAACATAAACCCGGAGTTGGACTTTTAGAATAATTAATAAAATTCAATTCACTTAGGACTTTGAGATCGACAGAACTTTAGCACTGCCCAGTTCTATGGAAACACTCATGTGACTTTTAGAGCTAAGTCTTGATGTACATTAATGCTAAAAGCTTTGTTACAGAGTGCATTAATGCTATAAGGACTTCATTTTTATAGACAGCAAAATAAAAGATATCAAGGACAATTACCATTAAAATAATTGATATTGTACTGATTGATCTAAACAACATCATGGTCTTTTGCTGCACATCCTCTATTATTTAAACCTGTCAGATGTGAGGAAATCAACTTTTGTTTTCTTTTGAGTTATTAGATGAAAATAAAATGCTTGTGTGTGTGTGTGTGTGTCGTACAGGAGTGGGGGAGGGCTGGTGTGCCGTATGTTTCATTTGCCCCCCTATGGAGCATGGAGGCCCTATCACCCATCATTTCTCCACAAACACACTGTTGTGCTTCTGTACTTGTGAGGTCTACAATGAAATCATAACACATATAAAGAGAGTTTGAAGGCATTAGAGGCAATATTCCTTTAATAGTGCAATCTTACCACTTCTTAGCTCAACAGAATAATCGGCCAATTGAAACTTAAATACTTAATTTTTATTTTGTGTACCTATTGCATAAATCGCTTTATTTCACAATCCCTGTGACACATAATTTGACATATTAAGTCTAGTATGTATTGCACTTGAGTGAGTTAATCCTGGTCACTGTGAACACAATACATATATGTATTATAGTGACATTTCTTCTGTGTGCAAAGCTCTTTGCTAGCTATGCATCTGTGGTGATTGTGCAGATTTTTGTGCTCGTGATTCCAACAAATATAGTCCAAAGATATATATAAAAAAAGACTTTTACTGACTTAACTGTTCTCCTCTTCCTTCTCCTTCCCTTCCCTCTATCATGGTCTTACACAAACCACGAAGTATGAGAACAGTAGAATACAATAGCGTAAACATCAGCTCCCTCACATTCTTCCTCCTGATATATTCTAGTTAAGTGTGTGATTGATTAGACAATTTCTTAACCCTTATAAGCCCACATGGTGAGTCTAACTTATATTATGCTGTGCGACTAACTGAGTAAGTATTTTTTGCTGAAATACAAAGCTAAAAATATCAAGTAGTGCAGTTGTGAGTTGAACACATACAAAGCAGAAGTGTTCAATAAATACATATCTTTAAAGCTGTGCAAAAGAGACAGTATAGGGCTTCCACACTGCATAAACATTGTGCTGGCAGAGGACACAATATCATGGCAGTTGGTGAGAGCTGGTCAGAGGTGGTTAGAAGAAGCCACAGGGCCAGAGCCACTGATAGCCTTTCTGCTGCTGCTTAGCTGATAACACATCGTACCTCCACCTAATGTCCTCTCCTTTGCCACCTCACTTTACCACCAACACTCGTTCGCTTACTTTCTCTCCGGTCCGCTCACTTATCTGTCTGGCTCTCTGCTTATTTCCCCGCGGCCCTCTCTCTGTCTCTTGTCTGCAGGAATGAATCAGGCGTAAGAGGCCAAACAAGATTTTCAACCCATTGCTTTTGATTAAGTGACTTAACACAGAGGTCTGCGGCCCGGCAATATCACTAATGGTCCGGAGAAAGAGAGATAGTGTTTGGGGGAAGCAGAGGGAGACGGAGGGGGAGAAAGAGAGACAAATCTCCAGCCAAAGGAAAAAGTTTAGTCTCCGAATTATGGTTAAAATGGATTTGGATAGTTGTGAAATGAAAAAGATGTGACTAATGATAAACAATAGAGACGGTTTGGGTTGTTATTTTTATACGCTGTAGGTAGAACTGATAACTGTGCTTTTTGGGGGATCATAATCCACTGGGTTCACAAACAGATGGTTAAAATTCCCTGTTTAGGGGTTTTACAAACAGATACTTAATTCTACATATGCTGCGCTATTATGGAAATGCAAAACATATGTCAGTACTGATCTGATTTCCTGCAGGATATGAAAACAATGTTTGATATGATCTTCACTATGACAAATACATTCAAAACATCCCCCGTGTTTTTCATAATCGTTTGTTTACATGATTGTTTTGGTCAAATTTAGAATTTAGAGTTTTTTTGGCAGCAACAACTGACCCAAACAACCCCACAACACAATAATGTCTCCATTAATTACAATTAGACATTAATACTAATACTTGAGTATACATTTTTGAGTATATATATATATATATATATATGTGTCCTATAATAAGCAGGCATGTTTTAATGAAATATTACTCTTGCTGATAACATTGACAATTCATTCACAAGAAAATACCATTTCAAATACAACCAATGCCATATCCATAGGCCATATAGCTAACAGCTAATTTGAAAAACAGGTACCTAAGGCCCTGTCCACAGGAGACAAGTTGAGGCGTATCCACAAAGGTATTTTGTCGTTGAGGAGTTACGTCCACACGGAGCTGGCGTTTTGGGAGCCCGAAAATGATAATTTTTTAAACCTGGTCCCAGAGTGGGTATATTTCACAACGCTGGTTCCATGTTTCCGTGTTTACGAGCAGTACGCCTCTTTTCTGAAACGATATCATTGTGGCCCCTCCTCTCTCTTATAACCCGCTGCACTCTGACAATAACAACAAACATGGAGCTGCCCAGTGTTTTCCCGGCTGTGTCACGGCGCCACTAACGGGCCCGGCATACACACTACAGTGTTTCAGTGGAGCTGCGTGAACCCGTGTGGACACAGATATGTTCTAAAACGATGATACAGTTTTTGTCTCCGTGTGGAGTAAGCCTGAGAGAAAGCATTTGAACATACAGTACGTGCAATAATGGTTCTCTATGGATCCAAGCCATTGTTAAAACGTTTCACATAAAAGTTGTAGATTTTTTTATTTGCGATCCCAAAAGCAAAGATAGCCTCACATCCTCACATCATGTATGAGCATATGTAAGCTTCTGACGCATTATCAGCATGTCAGTTCTATTAACTTTATTGACCATGGATAATACACCCTTAGACATAGTCCATGATGTGATTCTGACTGGTTAAATTAGGCAACATACTGAAAATGAATATAGTTGCCCAAATTTCAGTGTTATTGCTTTGTGCAGCAGCCACAGTTTCCTGGAAGCTAAGTGTCCTCCTGGTGATGTGGAGCCAGTGTGCAGGTGCTTGTGCACAGCCTCCACCTGCATGCACTGTATGTTTGCAAACATGTGTGTGTGTGTTCACTTCTGCACATTAGCGGTAATTATAGTCAGTAATAACCCTAACGAGAAGAGAGGGACGAGCCGCTTTCAGAGCAGCAATTACAAGTTAATCAGCTAGCATGTTGTTGGGAGTAATTAGGCAATGCTGTGAAGAGGATTTAGATCGCTGATATTTACTGTGTGTGTGTGTTGGGGGTATAAGTCAGACATGCTCTCATTGGCTGGTTGGTCTTCACAATGTATTGAAAAAGCTGAAAAAGTACATGGACTGAATTTATGTTAGTTTGTCTGGAACCATGTTATAAGCTCTTTTGGGCAGCTTTAAAACATGTGAGCAGTAGAACATGTAGAAGCCTGGTTTCACTTGACCCTTGCGTCCTTCATCATGATCCAGTCAATTTCTCTTATTCAAAAATTGCCTCATTATTCAAATGTGTAATGGAAATTGATTTGCTTATGTGGGGCAATGGCCTTTATGGTCATTCAAGCAGAGCTCCCGAACGGCTCATTATTAGAAGTATTTACATAAAATATAAATATATATATAGAGAGAGAGCGATTTTTTTAAGTTTTGAAATCAGGTGTGTCAAGTGAGAGACCCAAGAGTTCTAGGCCAAATATACCTGCAGATTTTTGCTGTATCATTTATTGCTAAAGAATGTATTTTTTAATCATAGCTAGTGTCC
This sequence comes from Philypnodon macrostomus, assembly GCA_036025475.1. Lineage (NCBI taxonomy): Eukaryota > Metazoa > Chordata > Actinopteri > Gobiiformes > Eleotridae > Philypnodon > Philypnodon macrostomus. The sequence continues at coordinate 18,280 of JAVQKC010207789.1, read as the reverse complement.
CTATGTAAGATGCCAACAGTGCTGCCCGTGACTAAACAGCCTCTCTTCGCTTCTGTGGCAAGCTAATTAGGCATTAACATGTTTTGGCATTGATGGCTTATGTGAGGCCTGTAATCGTTTGACTGGGAGGAGAAGGAAACTCTGATTTAGCTTCCTGCCAAGTGCCATTTGGGCCGAGATGCTAATAGCAGGGGTCTGACACTGATATACACACACTTTAATTGTATGTAGTGTTAATGGGACGCGGGGGAGGCAGAGGTTTAAAGGGAGATGTGAAAATGGTAAAGAAACGGACAGGGCTCAGCCAATGACCTGTGTGATGCAGAGAGACTGTGGTGACAGCTCATTGACCAGCGCTGTCAACCTCAGACTACTGCAGGCAGGCAGGAAAAGAAACGCATATTTACATCAAACTATGCATTCAATTATGATATTAGGCGTGTTTATGTTGAACATCCTGGTATTTACTCACCTAAAAGGATGGCGCCCGTGTTTAAAGAAAATACATTATTTATTCAATAATTCAATCCAATGATTATTATTTCTTTTATTTAACGTAGCATATATCTTTTGTTTTATTTTCTTTGTGAATTTTGCCAGATAATTTGATGGTAATTCCATATCCCAGTTACAATAAACCTCCCTAATTGACAATTAACCACTTCTCATTTTGGAGGTGATGCAACAAATCTGTCAGTTATTAACATGAAGACATTTAGCTTCTGCGTTTGTGTTGTGTGCATTTGTGTTGTGTGTGTTAGTGTTGTGTGCGTTTGTGTTTTGTGCGTTTGTGTTGTTTGTGTTGTGTGCATTTGTGTTGTGTGTGTTTGTGTTGTGTGTGTTTGTGTTGTGTGCATTTGTGTTGTGTGCATTTGTGTTGTGTGCGTTTGTGTTGTGTGCGTTTGTGTTGTGTGCGTTTGTGTTGTGTGCGTGGGTGTAAATGATAGAGGCGTTTTGGATTGACCCCCTAATTACTGCAGCGGTGATGGGAGCGCAGACAGCAGGGCAGAGGTTAATAGCCAAGTTGTCGGACAAGAGGGCTGCGCACCAGGAGGGGAGTGGAGGGGCCAGGGATGAGGCAGATGCAAGATGATATTTGTTTGATTTCCTTTGAGTCATTTCTGCGTGTTTCAACTTTTCAAATTTCAGAGTAATTCAAATTGAGTTTGTTGGGAAAGAATTGGACGAGTTTAATTTGAGGGTATTTACATTTACTCATTTCAACATTCATTCTTAAGACTTTTTTGAGAATTTTGCATTTGCAGGCTGCGACTTTCTGAAATCTGGAATATGAACATCACTAAGTGTGTGGTTTGCCAGCTGTTTTCACTGTTTGCAGATCTTTATCTTTTAAGTTTTTTGTCATATATAAATTGGAATATAGCTTGTATTGGGATCAGGTCATTTAGAATGAAATCCCCTTCCTCCAATTTTAATAACAATAATATTACATCCTTTTTTTATAGTGCTTTTCTCAATGCTCAAAGACGCTTTACAGTCCACAGTCACACTGGTGGTGGTAAGCTACTTGTGTAACCACAGCTGCCCTGGGGCACACTGACAGAAGCATAGCTGCCTACACCACCTACAACTCCTCCAACCACCACAAAATACCAATCACACATCCACATTCAATTCAATTCAATTCAATTTTATTTGTATAGCCCTATATCACAACAAAGTTGCCTCAGAGGGCTTCACAAAAAGAGATAATAAACAAGGTCATTGCAAACAATAACAAAGTTAATAGACAATAAATAAACACACAAACAAAAGGACTGTCCCTGTCCTTAGACCCTCCATCGAGGTCAGGAAAAACAAAACAAAAAAACATTTATGGGAAAAAGAGAAACCTTAGGGAGAACTTTGGGATAGAGGGATCCACTCCCAGGACAGACAGGCTATGGATGTGTCCAGGACTGATGGATTCTTTCATAGGTAATGTGGGTTGAGTGTCTTGCGCAGGGACACAACAACAGTATGCGCTCAGATGGGATTCGAACCAGTGACCCAATACCCTGAATTCCATCAAAGTTTGTCCCCAAATTACATATCCATTATTTCATTTCAAAACCACATTCCATTAATTAAGTCAATTTGTACATATTGTAGTAATGTCAGGACATTTCAGCACCCACCCACATGCAGTGGCTTCAACAACTGAGAAGATTTCTTGATGTCAAGTGCCATTTGACCCGTATAGAGAGAATGAAAAAATAAAAGATACATAATTAAATACACTGCAACTCATTCAAAATGAAGTCAAATCCAATTAAATCAAATCCTGATTATAGTTTGATTTAAAATTAGCAGTCATTAACAATGCACTAAAGCAGTTTTTCATGCTGATTCTCAAAATTACATTCTTGAAAATAACAATTAGGTTTTGCCCCGGGAGGAGAGCTTATCTCAGTTAGTGAACATTTTTTTGCAGAAAATGTGATGTTTTTTAGGTTTTTTCCCCCATGTTGAAGTAACAGTGATTGGCGGTAAACATCAAGGAAGCACAATGTTTGTAATTAATTACCCTGATTGATTCTGACTGGAGCTTGCTTTTGAGTGGCATTTTATCGCAATGTTCTTTAGTTAATACCCGGCTCCCCATTAATAAAGCAACAATTAAAACAGTCATTTGCATCTAACATTATACCCTCTATTATCTAGTGAAGGAAAACATAGTTGAAAGAGGCAGAGGTTGAAAAGCAATCAAACAAATCTCAACTAGCCGACAGGGCATCAAACGTCAGTGCTTGAAATGGACTCACTTGATGTTCTGGATCCATCCAAGAAATCTTGGAATCTCAAGATTTCTTCTTGAATTGTCCATCAAAAGTCTACCATTGTTTTTTGAAGTATCTTGTAAACAGACAAACAAACCAACCAACCAAAGCCAGCTGCTCCTTGTATAATGTATAGATTAATTAATCTAAAAAAGATGAACCCTTTAGCATCTAGTAAAGGAAAACATCACTGACGAGGGCGAGGTTTGTAATAAAAACCTAAACCAAAAAACACAATAAATAAACTATTATGAAAATGAACAAGATGCCACACACCCAGGGGAACCCTATGATTTCTACATTACGAGTTACGGGAAATGTGACTGCCAGTTCCATGACCCCGCAACGGTGCTCTATGTCCGACCCTAGTCCCCCACCCTTCTCATGCACCGTGCACGTACCTACAACAGAAATCATTCACGGGAGTAGAAGTTGCCACACCAAAGATGAGAGGTGCACGGGCTGTCCTTGGGGCTGATTGGCTGAGAGTTGTCAAACGATCAGTGCAGTGGTGTACAGAGCGTCCCCCTCATCCCACCCCCCTTACTCCTAAAATCAATTTCAATCAACGTGGAGACGCAATATTATCAAATGTCAAGTCCACCACGGCCCTCGGCCCTGTGTAGCGGCAAAAAATTATTCCTGACAGCCACTTGGTGACTTAATTAAGTGCAAAAAATAAGGCAGTGCGAGAGGTGAGGGAGGGGCCGCTGATGAATGAGCGCGGAGAGGGAGGGGCGGGGACAGGGGGGATTAAGAGTCAAAATACTTGAATTGGTCAGTTGGTCTTTTTGTTCGGTTGACTGGCCATATTGACAAGGCCTCAGAATTATAGCCTCACTGGGGAGCAGTCAACGAGAAACCGGGGAATGGGTGCAACATGGTAATGACTATAGTTGGACATTTTAATGTAAGATGACTTGAAAATACTTGTCTTTAATAACACTTGAACCAAATGTATATGTTTTCTATCCCATGGAAAGAATAACATACAGAACCAGAAGTATTTAAATAGCTTTGCCAGTCAGTGCCAATGGTAAACATAGGCTTTTGACAAATTGCAAATGCTCTATCAACAAAACTAATATACCAAAAATGTATCTTGCATGAATAAGCCTTAGTGGCCAACAATGGCACATTGATAACCTAAACATGTCAGTGAAACAAATGAAATTAGCCGCGGTTTAGCTCAGTCGGTAGAGCATGCGGCCCATATTAAAAACCTGCAGTTTGAATCCGGCTCACAACAGTTTTCCGAATGTCACTCCCCATGTTCTCTCTGATTTCCTGTCAATATACTGTCCTAACACTGTTTTTTGGCTTGTTTTTTTTTAAATTGTTTGTTGATTAGCCGGAAAACACAAAAACAAAGCACAGTTTTCATTTGAACTAAGATCAGCCCAAATCCTGGTCTGAGAGTTACAGTATATTATTTACTAAGCCTCCGAAGTCTGCATTCTCCATTGTGTCCCGAGTTATTGCACATTTTTATTACCACTGTTAGCCTTTTAATAAAATCCACTTAATTTAGTAGATTCTACCAAATCTAGTCAGTGGGGAGCATAAAATCCGACATATTTGGTTTGGTTTTGATTTGCTTCTCGTTCAGAGTTTTGAAGAACAATTGGGACAACTAAAGAATTTGAACAGACAGACCGATATATGATTATAAAAAGGATTGACCACAGGAAGAGAAATGGCAGTGAATAGTAGTTTATTGACACGGATCTCCCTCCCTCTGCTCACACCGCCTCTCATCCGCTCGCCTGCTCTCTTGATATTGAAATGATTCCTTGGGAAATAAATCACACTTCGATTGGGTGGTAATTGCTGCGGATCGATGCATGCGCTCAGCCCGGGCCTCTCCGGGATTTCCCTCTTTTGTCTGTAACACACGAGCACACATCTGCCTGTCGACGGGGACCTAGAACCCCCAGGGAGAACTGATACCTGATTGGGCGAATCAGTAAACATGAAATGCTGATAGTTCCTATGCAGATTAATATGAAAGGGAATGGAATAGAATCAAATCGAATGAATAGAAATGGTGGAAGAAAAATCACTAAGTACTAAGTCACTTCTTTGTAGTTATTTAAGTTGTTCAAAATCAAACTCACCAGACCAACACATCCCAAATTTGGTTTAGCAATATTACTACTTTTCTAAACAACATAACTAGCTTAACTAAAACATGACTTTGATAATAAAGCCTACATATTAAAAAGAAATACTGACATTTTGATTTTGATTTTGATCCTATAGTTAGACTGTACATGGACAACCATTCACTCATATTTCATCCCCTTACAATGATAAGGTTCTATCTGCGTTCTGACTACTTTTGAGGAAATCCACTTTAAAAAGTCAAGGCTTGATATTACAGATAGAACTTTATATTTTTACATAGCCGATGCAAAACTCAAAAATGAATAAAACCCAACGAAACACTTCCAATCTAAATATAGGAACATGTAAATAACTCAATTTTGCCCAAAATGTCAGGTAGAACCTTATAATTCTAAGCGGACGATGTGTTTGTTTGGCAATTCACCAATACACCGATATACAGTTCCTTTGACATTGGAAGCAATCTGTTCCTCCAAAAATCTAAACAAAAACAACATAATGAGCAGTAGACCAAGTACAGTATATTACAATATTTTTTCTATCATAGACTTTTTCTTTTTCACCTTTCGAAATTCGAAATTCTTCCAGTTCCTGTTGTGCAGAAATCTGATTCATGAATGAGTAATTCTGATCAATTCCGCAATCAGTGGTCGGTTAAAGGCCCGTCTGGCGCATGTTAAAGTATGATTTATAAATGGCTAGAGGTCGTTATGACGCTACAGGCGCTTTATCAGACTAAATGAGAATGGCCTTTCTACTCATGTTCCCTGTATGACAGCGACAAGCAGGTTGTCAATACAGAAATGACGGTGCTGCAGGCTCCGAAGGCATGCAATGCACACAGGGCCACCGCTAACTGCTATGCCAACCAAGTTTATGGAAGGAAAGTTGAAGTTCATAAAAGCAATTACAGACATAATGCTATCGAAAATACAAGCGTAGAAACACGTATAAGGACCTATTCCCAAAAGTGCCCTCAGCTCCATTCACATTTGCAACTGTATATACTCACACCAACCAGATGAATCAGTCAATATGTGCATTGATCACTCACTGATTTACTGAATAGACAAGCATTGTAAACCTCGCCGCATAGATTTTTTTCTCGTTCCATAAAACACAATTTATTCATCTTTTACTGTAGCAGCAGATCAATGGGATTTTCTGGACGCACAAAACAGACAAGGCTGTTATTCAAGCATACCGTAAAGCTGTTAAAGGTGGTGCAAGTTCATAGATTTTTAGGCTTGGTGCCAAGGTGATACTAATACAGTCATGTGAGCAGACGTCACTACACAGTTTTAAGGTCAGTGAAGTTAAAATCTTTGTGGCTCTTCATCAAACTAGCGTAGTGTCTGATATCAGCTCAATATTGATATACTCACTTTTTTGCTGTTCAATTTCTAAAAGTGGAGCTTCAAAATGTGCCAGTCCTAAGCTTGGTTAAATAGGGTTGAGTTGCATCAGTGGAAATTGTGAGAACATTCCATTGGGCAGCATATAAATATGTCTGAGGACCTCATGAGGTTTATTTTCTGTCAATGTCAATATGTAAAATACTTTCTGTGTGAATTTGAATGCTGTGATTTTGATATCTCAATAAGTATTCCCAAGCTTTAACATATAGACTATTGTGTGAATGACTTTTATGTCCACGATGAAAAAACAGATAGAGAAACAAGACATCATATCAAACCTCAGTTTATACAAACAGCTACAGTTGGTCAGGTAGGACTGATTTTGGTGAACATATTTCTGAATGTTAAGGATCTAAACTATTGTTTGGTGATTTCATTAAGTGTAGAATCCTTATTGTCATAAAAAGACATGTTTATTATGTGGCCACTGGTGTTTGTCAGTCTGCGTCCAGAAGCTCAGACACAGACACCATCTCCACACAAGCACCTACACACCTAAGGGTGCTTTGTGTAAATAAGCGTGCCTGCACCCCTGCAGGGAGTTCAGTACGTCCATCCATCTCGGCCCGCCTAGGGTCATCACACACAAGCCCACGTACACACTGTTTATTTCACCCACAAAATCTTAATGTTTACTTCCCTGTTCTGTGCCACAGAAACCCACACTGTGACCTCTGGACAGCGTTTTGTCTTCCTGTGTCTCATCGTGTCATCTCCAGTGTTACACATCCAAAACACTCTCTGAACACAAACCACTAAATGATGGCTGCAGGCTGAAGAGCTGAGGCTGTGTTTGAGTCTATGGAGCTAATGTTTCCAGCTGCAAACACCTGCGGAGTGCTTCTCACACGGTTCACTCGCTAATGTCCCTTTATACCAACACTGAGTTAGGGCTGCAGTAAAACTGAATTTTTTATTAGATAATATCATAATGTCACAGTTTTTCTGTTTGTCTCGAGTGATGCTGCAGTGCTTGGGTTCCCATAAGCAGTGTTTCCTTAAAGATTTCTAATGTCAAGAGCAAAGACACCAGAAAGGGATCACTGAACTTGAAAGCCTAAACAATGACTGTGACATACTTGATTCATTTGTGTTTTTGTATCTGGAGCACTTCGCAGATCGAGGTTATTTTAATGTAGTATTATTACAAGATAGCTCCAAACAACTCCACCTCCTGTAACATAATGACAACTCCAAGAAACAGATGGTTTGCTTTAGTTGGGATAGAATTTACTCTTAATCATCCCCAGGTCAGATCAAAGTTTTGTATGCACACAAAATTTGCAATAGCAGAAGCAAATCCCACCACACCAAAGATTAGTCTCTCGTATAAACCAAATTGTGGTCATAATGTATGTAAATGTGTTGACCGATGCCGCAGTTGCATGTGTCAGTGTCTGCCCCGTCAAAGTGCTTCTAGTTTTTACATACATACCCAAGGTGCAAATACATAAACAATGAAAACCAGCGCATCCTGCGGTCCATGTAAAATACATATGTTGTGGTTATGGTGCATTAGCAGTTGTAGTTACCCTCCGGACATCACTTAACAGCCCATTCTCAGTTTGTGTTTGTGGCGTGTTTAAAGCTTTTAGTGTAACTCCGGTAAAGCCATCTCTCTTCTCTAACTGTCAGAGAGACCTCACCCCAGAGTGCACATATACATGTAGCTACACACGTAAGCACATACAGTAGATACACACGGCATGAGCACACCGTCTCCCGCCCTCACAGTCCTTTTATGTTCTTAAATATTGATAAGTAGCTTTGCAACATTAATATCTTAGATGGCTTACAAGAACACTTAAATAAAATCTCACCGGCTCCCTCCCTCTCACTTGTTTTTCATTTGTATAATGCCTTAGTTTGGGAAGGGGAGGGGGTGGCAGCTGGGGGCCAAGAGGATTACCACCAGTGTCTGTTTTTATAATGTTTTTATAATGAAAATGGGCACTTCATTTGGACAGATCTTTGCAAAATGAAAAAAAAGGAGACGATCAGAAAAAAATCATAATGCTAGTAAAAGCTGCATGAAAAACCCACATTTTGTCTTTCACATAATGTATTTATTTACAGAATCATATTTTACATAAGTGTAAATAGTTGTTTCAGAGTTAGAAATCAGATATTTATTTATGACTAGTTAATGGATGTTTAAGGGATTAGTTTTATCAAGTTTTCATTGGTAAAAAAGTGCTGAAGTCGCAAACATACCAACATTAAGGCTTTGGTCTTCTGTTCCTGCAATCTGTGCCATTCTAATCTGATACGATTTGTTGGAAATTAGACTTACCAGAGCCATCACAGAAGTCAGTTTGGGCATAAATAGGACACATTAACTTTATTGACAGTTAGGTGCAAGTAGTTCTGTACATAAGCATCTCACAAACAGCTCACATCGGACTGAAGTGGAATATTAGGGGAATGGACGATTTGCAATGTCCAGGCTAAAATTATGTGAAATTAAACATCAAATGTAAAAATGCATTCTTCTACACGTCTTCATCTTGAATCTCTTAATTGTGTTCATGCTTTTGTATATCCTATTACTAAGGCTACGTGGTGGCAGTGCAGTACAGACCCAGCTGAGAGGATTAGGGCCTGTGCTCTTCAGTTAACTGTGAGCAAACACCTCCATAATCCCATTTAGCAGCTTCATTTCACTTCTATAGAAACCACTGTGCCACTAGTTCTTCTGTGTGACTTGATGTGATTTATCTTTATTGAGGTCCTCAGAGGCTGATAGAGTTTAAAGAGATTAGAAGAGGATTAGGGAGCGACTGTGGTGGATTAGCCCCCAGACTGTAGCTGCAGCAACACTGAGGGGACGCACAAGAAGTCAAAGCAAACACTCACATTAGTCCAGTAGTTCAGAAATGACAGTCCATATATTTATAGTTTAGCTTTCTGTTGTGTTTTTAAGATGCCCTTTGTAATAAAAAAAGATACCTACAAAATTTTGGGAATCTCACAAACCTAGTAAAGTCTGACAGATTCAACGTTTGTTATCCGTTTTAAAGTTCTGTTGTATGTCTCTTAACATAAAGTTCTTTGTTTTGTGTAGAAATGCTAACCCTGATTCATGTATCTCAGAAGACTGATCTGAAATAGCACTGAACATACCTCTACTACATTAACAGACACCAGCTTCCCTAGTCTGTGTCCAACTTAAAAGTGCATGTGCTGTATTTTTTCCTTTATAAAAACTAAAAAAATCGTCTTGCCATCTTGAATATAATGTTCTATTATGTCCTCACAGAGGCTGCGTGTTTACGTGAGTTAATAAGACAAATACTTGGTCCATAGTGTCTGTGGCTTGTGCATGTACTGTTTGTGTGCTAGTTTTGCTGTGGGAAGCCAAATGGAGAAGAGTGATAGGCCGATGTATGGTGAGGTTCATCAAAGTCATGGCGTGCGACGGCGCTCATTTTTCATTGGTTGAGAGGTCCCGCACACCTGCAACCTGCAGCGGGCGGCCCACCTGAAGGAGAGGGAGCAGAAGAGCGATGGTGACAGAAAAATGGAGTAAGAAACAAACAGGACGTCTGCAGAGGGGAGCAGAGACACTGGTCACCGGGACAGTTTGAACGACAGCGTTCTCCCTTTTACATTTCACACCCGGCCGCTTGTGCACTGCCGGGGGGAGCGGCCAGGGAGGGCGGCTGTGTGGAGGGGCTTGTTTTGCTCAAGGGAGAAAGATGAGGAGATACATTCTGAAGATGTTATTATTATACTTTACCTTGTTTTGGGCTCACGGGGGGCTAAAAGAGGAAGACACACCAGGAACACTTGCCGGGCACTTCTTGTACAGAGAAAGAACTGGAACTGTGTGCTGTCTGTAAATAAGATTTAAACGTTAATAACCAAAATAAATAAAAAATGAATAAAGCCTATCTTATGTTCCTGCCTTATGCAATAACTAGTGAGAACCAGAGAGAATCCTCCAAAGATGAGCGGGAATTTTCAAACAGAGAAAAACCTCATTCAAGTCATGATACTCTACATATTTGTACTAAAGTAAGTAATGACATATATGACTTGGTAATTCATTTAGTATTTTTGTTTTGCAGTGCAGGTTGTCACTCGCAGCAGGTTGAGGTCATCATAACTGTGTGATGTCCATCGCGTCTGTCAACACACGTTTGATTGTACACACCTCGCAGTTGCCCCCGGCGACAGAGACCCAGGCGCCTGTCCGCTTCACCACACCGTACTGGACCCATCACTCAAAGCTCTGGCACTCCGGACACACACCAGCATACTTATACGCGGACACTTATACGCGGGCACAAAGTGACACAAACACATAGCTGTACACACGCGGTCTCAGTCACTCATAACAGAAGACTTACACTGGAAATGGAGCTAATCCATCACAAGAAGCACGCGGCGGGCAGCGTCACCTTCACAGCTCACCTACTATCACTGTCACATCTCTGTCTGCTGGACACCGGAGCGGCCGCTGAGAGACACTCGTAAATACACACAGGCACACGCCCACGCACACATGTATAATTCATAAGCAACATGGCAAACAATGTCTCCAACAATGTCCATGTCTCCATCAGTCTGCCCCAGGGCATCTGTGGCTACAGAACTAGTTTACCACCGCCAGTGTGTGACTGTAGAGTAAATGAATAATAGACTCACTTGTAAAGCGTTTTGATAAAGCCTTGAGCCCTTGAAAAAGGCAATATATACAGTAAATAAAATTAGTCATCATCATTATTCATTTGAAAAACTCAAATAAATAGATACTTTTTCATGATCTTAGGCTCTTTTGAGGCAAAGGGTTACACCTCTTTAAACAAAATGCACAAGCTGCATTAGCATCAGTCTTGGGTAACAACAACAGAAACTCTTCATGAGTACTTTTCACTCAAAGTACAAAAAAAATTAACCTCGAACACTACATTCTTCTGAGAATCGCAGCTGTGAGAGTGTTTGCCAGCAGCAGAGCAGGCCTGTCCCGCCGCCTGCTGAAGGCTACGGCTCGCTCGTTTCATGGTTCTCTTGTTACTGGGCTGTAAATTCAGCGGATGGCTCCTGTCTCTGGGTATTGATCCGCTCCGTCACCTTGAACCTCAGTATTGACACATGGGGCGACGCTGAGCAGGGAAAAGCGGCAATTTACCCACCCTCAATTATGACATTCATAGATGATGTCACAACAGGGGCACAGGGCTTTGGGACATACACACTGTCCTGGGATTGAATCCATTTGTTTGAGTTGTGTGCTCTAGCCACTCACACACACTCACACACACTCACACACACATACACACACACACACCAGGCAAAGGCTATCTGCCCTAAAATGCAGCTAATGGGACCCTTTGTGTTGTGTGTGTAAATGTTGACTTTTGACAGCCAATCTAATGTCTGCTGTCCTCTCTGTCCCTAGACAGATGGTTCACTGGACCATGTCATTAGCTGAATACAGTTAGCCATTATAATGTCATATTCAATAGCACATATTAAAAGCACCATAGCATGAGGTAAAACATTAGCCACTCCTGCTGAAGGGAGTTAAACGCTAGAGCTATCTTTCCCAAAGTAATGCTGGAGAAGCCATGTAATTACAGAGCAACAGTTGGACTCACAAATTCTGCAGCCAATGGACTGCCCAATATAATAATTCAAAAATGATCATATAACCTTTCTAAGATTAAGCTTCAAATAGATTTGAGTTTTTAAGTGTATGCACTGAGCGCTATATTGATGTCACAATACTGGGAGCTTCAATATTAGAATGTAGTGGTGAAGAAATACCATAAACCTTTAGTATTACTTTTATACATTACTCATCATTATGTATTCTATGTACACTGAATATGAATGTGTTGGGCTGAGTTTACAGTAAAATGTAAAAAGTCACTAAACAAAAGAAGACTGCTAAGAACATTCAGAGGTTTTGTTAGAATCTCTCAGTGACCCAACCCCAGGTCTTGACCTTCATATAAAACACAGTGCTATATTGCATTACAAATGGATTTCAAATTGAAGCCCTATCAGATGTCACATATCTGATTCAGTAAGTAGTGGCCAGGGGCCGCCCAGCCATCGTTAATACTGTATTCACAATCCATTGATGAGATCATGAAAAACGGCCTGTGTCTGTTTGCCCTCCCAGTACCCATCCGAGCATGCCCTAACAACCATAAACATAGCCAGCCTATAACACACAAACACACACACTCCCCGGGGTCCAGAGGCTCTCAGTGTTGACCATGGAGCATGTGGGTCACTGCGAGGAGCAGAGACAGAGCTCTTAAGGGCCCCACAGATGGGCCACAGTCATACACACACTCATAGGTCAGGGTTCACCTGAAGGACCACTGGTCACTCTCCATATATCAGTTTTATTACACAGACTTGTCAAAACATGGAGTGGGCAAGGCCTGAGCACATGCTTTAATCCGGCAATTGTAAATCCATGCCAAAGCTGAGAACACAGCTCAGTTTTACAGAGTTAAAAAGAGAATCCTGACAATACGTAAGACTTGAACCATGATGGGCTGTGCAGTCTTAATGCACAGCACAGATCTGTTAAATTACTATGGCCGCTACCATTAACTTAACTTAACCAAACTTATCTTCCAATCTCTCACCGACCTTTTAATAAGAATAATAAAATGCATTCATAAAATATATTAATATATTCAACTACATAATATATGGTGAAAAATGTTGAGTCCTGCACAATTGTGTGATTTAGTGATTACTGAAATACATTTAGAGAAGAGAAAACCTTAAAAAAAAAAACATTCACATTTCTAATTAATTTTCTAATTAGACAAGTCAACAATATTTATACAATTAAGGAGAAAGTGACTGCACACAAACCACGGATCAAAACAAGGATTCAATTACAGCAGCTTTTGATAGGGACAAACAAACACAGCACAACAATCAGCTCACAAAGGAGGGAGTATCAGGGAAAATAACATGCTATTATTTAATCACAAACATCATTTATTTTACTACTAATTAAGACAGGCCCGTGCAAAGACATAGGCCCTATCTCACAATGTCAATCTCTGCCTTAAAGTTTCCAGTTGTTACAACTCACTGAAGATCTTTTTCCTCTGTTATAACTCACCACATTTTGTCAGTATAGTTTAATACAATGAGTTGTAGTGAAAAACTCACATTGTCATGTAAAAACATATTATAGAATTAAGTTAGAATAACTAACATGTGTATTTTTACAGTGTACCTTAAGTTCCACAAAGTCCATCATATTTAACAATGATATCTGTACTTTTTAATTTAAAATCAAGAGTTGATAGACCATTAACAAAAGTAAATTCTGTATATATATGTTTTCCACCTTGTCCACATATGTAAAGAGAAACAGTAACATATTTAGATACCTTACAGGTCCTGTATTGACCCTATCCCCATCCATATGTGCCTCAGAATAAGACTTGTCGTTCAGAGCTTTTCAATAGAGACATGTCAAGTCGTCCTTTATTTCACAGATTTCTCCCAAGAGAACGGCCGCCATTTTGTCCTGTCACTCCCCTGTGCTGTTTTCCCTCCTCGCCTGTCCAATAATGACAGTTTAATTTGCCAGCCAATTACACCTGAGCGGTATTTAAATGAGCCAATCAGGGCAGTGACAGGACGACTAGCCGCTCCAGTTAGCGCTCCGGGACAGAGGTCGATTTACTGCCTCATTCACTGATACTGAGGCCAAGCACCTATATATATATATATATATATATATATATATATGTATATGTATATGTATATGCTCGTTGGTTTTGTTTGAATGTAGTCACAGTGGTAAAATGTAATGATGAAATATATATAAAAGCAGTTCATTAATACAATCAATAATAAAATAGACATCTTTACATCATTTATAACACTGTCATGTGATGAGAGCTTTCATCAATCTTAATCTGTCCAAAGACTTGCCTTTATAGGTGAATTGGTAAGTCTAACATTACCTTGTGTCATTCATTTTGAGAGTAAATAGTCAATGTCTCTTGGAAGCGGGTCATCTTTAAGTGTATTTCATTCAAATCAAACATGCTACTCATAGTTTAGCAGCTTTGACTCTCGGAGTTCGGTTTCACATTCAATTCTACAATCACAGGAAAAGACACATTGAAACGGTTAGGGTCAATGTAATCCCTCCTCTTCTTAATGTAAATAATGTCTAAGCATCTTATCCTGCTCATTTGTGTAATGGCAGACTTAAAAGACAGTTTAATCTACTTAAATATAAATGTTTGAATATGCTTGTCAGAAAAATATATATTGAAGCACTTATTTTGAAGTATACATTAAGCTGCATTTGATGGTGTCATACCGAAGTGCATCTTATAAGTACAATAACAATGTCTATAGTTAAACCATGATTTTGGGCCCATTTCTTGATTGAATGGCCCTTAATCTGTTCCACCGGATGCTTTCCCAAGGTCCCCGCCAGTATTTACCTCCACAATAACTGTAACTGTGCTTTTTAATACCAGGCGATGGTAAGTAAAAATAACCTTAGCCTAATCTTGAGATTAAATACATCTTTTACTGAGTGGCTTTGCCCAGCTGGACCACTTTAAGCTCCTCACATACCCAAGCCATGCAGGCAAAGACAATACTGGTCTTAAACATACACTCAACAGTATAATTACATACTCAAAATTATTAAATATTGCATAAGGGTCTTATATGTGACCTGGCTGTTTGGCACCCCTGAAAAAAAATACTTTACTTGATGAGAACAATGAGCCTATTTGGACCCACATTGGTAATAATATTTGAGTAATTCTGGTGCAATTACAGGGGGAACGGAGAAGACATTAACGAGAATAATTTATCTAACTTTAATTATGCCGTGAGAATTAATGATAGCAAAATGTACGAAGGGGATTCCAGGTGGTATTTGTTGTTATTGTTTTTTTTCCCTGTGTTTTCTGCAGATGCTTGATAGTTCACTTGAGATTGACAGTGGGGCTGCACAATATATCGCAAAATTATGTAAAATCTATATATCTGCGTTGGTGATATATCAGTATCGCAGGAATGTGCAATATATCGCAATAATGACATGGTCTTAAATGTTAAAAGAATGTTTCCGTTGGAGCTGGGCATAAAAAATGTATTGAAATTCTACAATAAAAGATGTCTTTATATTGGTCCAAATTTGTCTTTGTTTCCTCATTTAGTCTAGTAGGTTTGAAAACACAAGAACTCGGGGCCAAGTTTTAGCTCACATTAGAGCATATAGTCAGAGCTTACAATCCTCCCCCCGGGTCGTGAATTCGAGTTTGGCTCACGGCTCTTCTTCCTGATTTCCTGTCCACTAACTGACTAAACCTGCTGCATCCACACACACATATTGAGCTCTCTCAGCACACGGACCTCATCCATCAGTCCTGGACACATCTATAGCCTGTCCATCCTGGGAGTGGATCCCTCTATCATGTGGTTCTCCCTAAGGTTTCTCTTTTTCCCATAAATGGGTTTTTTGGAGTTTTTTCTGACCGTGATGGAGGGTCTAAGGACAGGGGATGTCCTGGGACAGTCCTGTTGTTTGTGTGTTATTGATTGTCTATTAATTTTGTTACTGTTTGCAATGACCCTGTTTATTGTTTACATGCATCTCTCTTTGTGAAGCCCTCTGAGGGAACTGTGAAAAAAAATGATTGCCTTCAGAATATGAAGCAACTTCAACTCCTACATCTTCTGCTTATTCCTGGAGCCTGCCTCAGCAACTACGGACATTAGTTGGAGCACAGCATGCACACCAGCCAGTTAGAGAGATGAACTATTCACCCTCACGTTCAGTTACTATGGGATGTAACATGGTCCCATAAGTAAACCCCAGTAGTTTGTGTTAGTTATTTAAAACTATAATTTTAGTTTTTTTTTTTTTTTGTATTTACAGTGTAAGATAATAAGAACATTACATATTATTTACTTATAAAATCAACTTCATATACATCATATTGACCATTTGACTAACTTTCACACTAACAGTAAAACACATTATAATATCCAGTGCAGCGTTGACGCTAGAGGCCAAACAATTGTAAAAATTGAAATTTAATTGCACGACCTTTTCTAAGTACCAGCACAGGTTGACGTCAATCTGTTACTTTGGGTACTGACCTCCTGACTCTTATATAAAAATAATACACAATAACAATCTTCCAAAATTTCTCTAGGGCTGACGAACCTGACGCACATTGCAAGTAAATAAATACATTTGCTGCTTAGAGCGGAGTGTTGTTTGGCTGTGAAGTGGATGTTGGCGGTGAATTGCAAATGCCCCTAAAGTCACTTTGAAGTGGCACATTATCAGCCAGATGAGTGTAATTTCATTAATGGAATTTCAAATGTTGCGCTTGACAATGGGTGGAAAACAAGTGTATGTCTTTAAAAGAAGAGCTTCAGCTTACATTCAAATGACCATGTGTCCCCAGGGCCCACATCACAATTCAGCTTTGTAGGCAGTAAGAAACAGGCCAATGTAATAAGCTGTGTTATCCTGGGTCAGGACCCAAAAGTGGGTCGGGCAAAGCTTTTAGTTGGGTTACCAAAAAACAAATCAATGTTCATAAGCATAATCAAAAGAACAATAACACAGGAGCAAACGTGTGTGATTGTCAGCAAAAAAATCTATTTTTCGATCTGTTTTATTAGCAACACACAGGAGGTCGAAAAGTACTGGTCAGATAATAATACGAGTCAGAACTGGCCTAGAAGACAGGAGATTGTGGCTCACTGGTTAAAGCTTTTACAACTGAGCTGGTGAATTGTCAGTTCAAGTCCATTTGAGTATATCTGCATTCAATATAATTTTCAATGCAAAGTCTTTTTATCAAATTGTGGTTTCAAGGACAATGAATTCTCATTGACCAGGGCCTTGCCTAAACTTGAATGTTTTTTCAATAGTGGTTATGATTGGATAAAAAGATCAGTGTATAAGGAACCAAACGTTACCACAAACAGAAGGATGCTGAACCTAGTATAATTATATTTCTAAATCTTTAGAGAGTAAATACCTATGCCAGTGTGTTGACCCTATCTTCCCCTAGTAAATATACAGTGCAAGACCTGGACACAAACTGGTCAAATGCTCTAACCCTAACCCTATTATCAGTTTTGCGCAAAATAATGTGGGATATTACATTATATTACTCTGTAACTCATAAATTATAATTATTAATAGTATAACAGAAGTTGTTTAAAACATGCATTTTTAAAATATTACTCAAAATAACATTTACTGTGCTTTAGAGGGTTGTTAGGCACACGGAAAAAAACTCTGTGGGACCTAAAAATCAATGAACCAATAGAAAAAAGTCTTCTTTAATAAGGAAGTGCTCTGTTGTAAACACTAGCTCTGATGCTCTTTAGTTGTACAATGGCTTAGAAAGAAAACTGAAGCAAATAACAGTGGAACTAATTGGACAGTGACTCAGAAGTAGTTTTATTATGTTCAAGGCTGTTTTATTGTTGAGTGTGATATTAACAGACACTTCTTTCTGAAGCGTTGCAAACAACCTCTGTAATACCTTTAATGGATGAAGGCTCTTCTATCATTCTTCTAAGTTAGTTTTAATTGATTACATTTAAGTTGAAATTGAATAGGAATTGCTTGCAAATTGACTATGATCTGATCAGAGGTGGGTAGAGTAGCCAGTCAATTTACTCCAGTAAGTACCGTTACTTCAAAAATAATAAGTACTCATAACACATAATTACTCAAGTAAGAGTAGAAAAGTGCTGAGTGAGTAACTTTAATTTTGTTGTTATTTGGCAAAAAAGATAATAAACAGATTTGGATATTTTCAAAAGATAAACTAAAAACAAAATATATTTTCAAAAATTAAGGCACAAGGAACAGAATTTCCACATCATCACATTTTTCACATGAAGCTGTTCTTACATGACACACAGAGGTGGTAAAAGTACTCTTACTCTTTCTACATTTCC
>JAVQKC010207781.1:0-42384 GCA_036025475.1 Philypnodon macrostomus | reverse complement strand
AACTGGCCATTGTCCAGGGTGTACCCCAGCCTATGGCCCATAATTGCTCAACTTCAGCTTTAGTCACCTGCAACTCCTAGTAGAAATTAGCAAATGATGACTGAAAATACTGTTGTTTTGGTTCAAGTCAACATCTGGCATTCATTTTTACATTATTTGAGAAGCTAGTAAGTAAAATGAGTGATTCTCAAACATTTAGGAAAATATTTTGCTGTACTATTATACTGGACTAGAATGAGACTAAATCAGAACTAATCCAGGTCTGACAGTGAAAATGAAATGGAAAATGCATTAGTAAATAAGGATAAACGTTAAACTGTATACAAGTCTAAACCAGGTCTGAATTGGAACTAAAAAAAAGAAAATCCTCACAGACTGATTTGCAAAATGCTCTTACCACAAAAAAGCCTATGTGCCACCAATAGTACCTCTACCAGAGCTTGAGAACCACTATGTTAGGTAATGACCCACCTGTAGGACCTGATGTGTCTGCCTCCCAGAGTCCATGTTGTTTCTTCTCATTCGTTCCATATCGTCTGGGCTCTCACAGATATCCAACACATTAAAATCCTGAACATAGATAGAGACACAATACAATATGAGAGATGGGCTTATAATGAATGGGAGCAATGGCACTGCAGCTACTCCAGTTGTACTACAATGAGAACAGTTCTCTCCTTAGAAATCCTTCTGGCCTAGTTAAAAGCCCACGTGACCCGACCATAATACTGGGTCATTGTCTCCACAGAACACCACAGAGAATGACCCATGAGGAAACTGGTATCGATTCATGCCTCCATTAAAAAAGAATTTGTATTATACTGTAATGGTTTTTAGGCAAGTGAGAAATGAGAGATGCTTTTGAAATAACTAACAAATTAACTAGAGTTTGTTATGTATCTCAAATGGGGTTTTTAAAGCAACCTACCACTGTGACTTAAGCCCATTGACTGAGCTTTTTAGTAACTACACCTGGTTAACCTAGAGAACTTTGCATTTTGTAAACAAATGATAATAAATTACTTTATGTCCCTCAGATGGTCAATCAGACATTGTTTTGATGAGTCACAGAGACATTCAACACAGAGTCGAGGTCTGCAGACAGATGCTGCAGATTAAATACAGCTGAAGATGAAGCAGACAACAACAAACTGGGACAGAGCAGACTTGCATTTGCAGAAAGAGGATTCACCGTCTTCTGAAGCTCAGACTGATTGTGTCTGTGTCTACTTCCACCAGGGCCCACATGCTCTGTAGATCCTGGCAACACTACAGCATTCCAGGTAAAAGAGAGACACAACAAACAGATACAGTTTTTGTCTCCCATCGAGCAACGGCAACTACTTGTATTTTAGGTTGTGTGTAACTTTTGATATACATATAAAGGCTTTGACCTGGCAACAAAAAGTGTATAATGCATGTATAATTTTTGCAGATTCTTTGTACTATCTTTAGAATCTTTGGGACACATTTAAGCTTATTTTGTGGGTTCAAAAAACTGCAGAGCATCATATTCCTGTATCAAATTCAATGATTTTCCCACACTCTCACCAACTATAATATGGTGCAATAAAACAATACACAATATAATGATAAAAACTATAACTATACAGACACCGGTGATGTGATGTATCAGCCCTGTTTGCTGCTGGAGAAGACAAAAGGGTCTTCTCTGATGTCACTACAGACGAGACCGAAACAATCAGGACTATTATAGAGTCTGTGAGCCTTAGAGGACCCACTGACACGGGAGGAACAGACAGTCTTCTATGTGTAGCACTGACGCCTCTGCTCCCAACCCACAACCTGTCAACACTAGCATCACTGTACGGAGGTCACGGGGGAACAAACCTCAAGATTTTTTTAAACCGTGAAGGATACAATCAGGATAAAATCAGGATACAATCAGGATACAATCAGGATACAATCAGGATACAATCAGGATAAAATCACGTGTAAATCAGAACTAAACTAAGAGGAACCAAGTCTAAATTATTATTACTTCAAGAAATAATCCAGTCTAAATCAGGATTACTGTTAATCTGAACAACAACACAACTAAACCAAGTCTAAACAAGATCTGAACCTGTACTGAACCAGGTCAAAATCACCTCTAAACCAAGTCTAAACCGGGACTGAACTGGGACGAAATCAGCTCTAAAGTTTCTATCAAGTCTAATTAAGTACTTAACCAGGACTAAATAAAGGTCTAAAAAAGACTAAACCTGGATTAGGACTAATCCGAGTCTAAACAACCAGGACTAAACTAAGATAAAACCAGGTCTTAACCAGGACTAAACCAAACAGATAAACTAGGACAAAAAAACAGCACTAAACCAGGACTAACCAGGACTAAACCAACACATCTGGACTAAACCAACACATCTGGAATAAACCACGAATAAACACGCTCACATAATAAAGTTTCAATCACCTTATGACTGACAGAGATGTTGAGTGTTGAGTGTTCACATCCTCAGTCACCCCGATGAACTCTTTTGGACTTCTGTATTACTAAGCTCTAAACACTAATCTTCTTCACACCACACTCCAGACACCAAAGACCAAGAAAGTGGGCAAGACCATCTGACTCACACATGTGCTTTTTTCTGCCCCCACAAGCCTCAGTTAGTGACTTTAGGTCCACACCCAGGCAGCAGGAGGAGAATAGTTTTAAAGCGTGCAAATGTAGGCCCTCCGGTCTGTACTCTGTCATTATGGGACAGTTATGCCCTTCAGAGTTGCCATGAGCCGCTGAAAATAGACACCACCAAGCCAGCCACACAGTCTGGGCTTGGAAGATTTAAAGAGAAATAACTTCTATGGAATAAATGCAACCCAGAAAAGTATTTCTCATTTTGAATCTTGCATACAAATGGATAAAAATGAGATTAGTTGAAGCATGCATTATTGACAGGTGAGTAGATTAATTACTTATACAAAGTTATGCAGCTCTTACCATTGTTTGTTAGACTCAAAACTGAAATGAATTATCCCTTAATACTCCCATTGAGTTGTCCAGAGAGTGTCCATAGTCCACAGAGCAGCGTTCACATTATTGTTTACGTCTTGCTGCAGTCTTTTTTCATTCACAGCTCTCGTCTGCGCTCCTCTGCTATTTCCCTCCTCCTCTTCCTCCCACCCCTATTCCTCCCTGTCCCCGGTGCACAGTTACAGGGGGACATGTTATCAACACAGCTCTTAAATTCACTGCATGCATTTTTTTCACTAGCTATAATCCTAGCTGGAGAATTGAATTGTTTTGTCTTGATAAATTGAGGGATCTCAGAGTTCCTAGTTGATCTGTGATAGCCTGATTGATTCTGGAGGTTTTTGTGGTGATTCATTTTGCACAGTATAAGAGTTCCTGTTGCTTCACTTTTTTCGTAGTGGAGTCTGCAAGTTCTCCCCGCTGTAGTATGGGTTCTCCCCTACAGAAGTTTTCATCTATCCTGTCCAAAGACAAGCATATATAGATTTGGTCAAGAGTGTTTGCTGCCCATAGTTTCTGGGACAGACTTTAGGCATCTATAACCCTCACCGTGACGCCAGAGGGAATACTGTTTATATTTAGGGACATATATTTTGGATGAAATATGGCTGCCGGTTGCTTTTTAGTCTTTTCTCTCTAGTCTTTCCACTATGTTTGTAAGTTGAGATCCTGTCCAGCGGATGTTTTTACTCCTACAGGATAGAGGGAGTATTGGACGGACCACACCAGAAGAGGAGGTTGAAGACTATGGAGAATGCAGGTGTTAACAAGATCACAAATCCGGCCAATGGGGTGGGGTGACATGACACGTGGCAAAAAATGATGGAAAATACTTTAAAATTCCCTTCCTGCTCCGGCCCACTGATGTAACCTGGGTATTTCCACTTTGGAGGAACAATGACTTAGCACAATACATCATAATAATAATATGTCTGCTGTATTTCAGATCTCAATAGTAAATGCCTAGAGAGATGCTCCACAGGAAGTAGACGCAACCATATGTGAACCATTGCAAAATACATCCCACAAGGAGGATTTTTTTTGGCTGAGACACAGAGGGAGTGTGTGAAAGGCTCCACTATTGATCTGGGAAGGTTGTTCCCATGGACAGCGCCAGGGAGCAGAGGCAGGAAGTGAAGCAGATGATGAGTCACTGAAGAGAACACAAAGTAAACAAAGAGCAACAGCAGCAGCTAAGTAACCACCAGATGGTCCTAAAGTTATAGAAGATACAATTGATCTGTGTAAGTGTGTGATGATGGGCTTGAGATCATTGTTAGAAGGCTTAATACGTTGTCAAGAGCCAAACGGTTAAAATGGTGCAGATTATATTACACAAATGTATTGCTGTGAACATAATGTGTGTTTATTGGTGTTTTGGTCCTGTCTTGAAGCACTTGAAATGGCTTTTATATCTGACTATCGTTTATACATTTTTACTGGTTTTTGATTTGATTTGCATCTTAAACGAGTACAATATGTCCGGGTTTAGACCATGTCCCAGATTGAATGGGATGTAATTTGTGCATCTTAGTACGCTACAGTATGTCAATGTGGAGAATTTGACAGTTATTCAAAAGCGGTACCGAAGTCAAAATTACAAACAGTGTCCCAGATGATTTAGATTCACCCTAATGCATGTTTAAAAATGTTTTAGTCCTGATGTCAAGCCATGGATGTATAATTAAAACCCATGCTTCAAGGTCTAAGATGCTACTTCCTTCCTGGCTTTGCACCAATCAACATCCAGTGAAAAAATGTGACCTTTGCCCTGATGCAAAAATAAAACATGCATGCAGCACACAGCATTTGGCACATACACACTATAATTTCATACATCTATACTGCATGAGGCATATAGCACTTTCTTATTCGGGAAACCCACAAAAATGGTCCCCCAGGGCACAGTAAGCATCTAAATGAAAAGGTTGTAGCCTATAAAACATGTTCAATAATATGATATACAGCTAGTATCACACCAACTGTTCTCTAAGATCTAAAATGAAGATGCCCCTGATATTCCAGATGTGGGGATTTCATAAACATCTGCCCAGCTGCATCTCATCTGTAAACAACATCTGTAAACAAGATACTACCCTGTTTATCTGTCTTGTACAAATGTCCATAAAAGGCTTTCACTTCTGACTTGACTCTTAAACACTGAAATACTGAAAATGATATTCAATAGTAATATGACATAAATATTTATCTAAAATCAGATTTATTTATCTCAATGAAAACAGTCACAAATTATATATAATAAAATGTATTAATATCCCTTTATTTCCATAGAGAAACTACACATGAAATATTAGCTTTTGTTACCTGTGCTGCCACGGATCATGGTTTGATGCTCTCCCAAAATCCAGACCTTCTCTCTTCAGTTCTTGAGAATAGACCTCGCTGGCTCGGTCTGTGCTGTTCTTGAGAATAGATCTCGCTGGCTCGGTCTGTGCTGTTCTTGAGAATAGACCTCGTTGGCTCGGTCTGTGCTGTTGTGGAGATTGAAACCTTCTGCAGGATCCACCCTGTTTTCCAGCCCTCATTCCCATCCCTCATAGACCCACTCCCCAAAGAGCTTTTATCCCCATAACAAAATAGAGCTGTTTGTTTAAAGATTTGATTGCCACCAACCAACACATGACTTATTCAACTTGAGCTATAGCTGTGGATTTTGTGGCAATGTATAGTGACAAGTCTATCACAGTAGCAACAAATGTAATAACACATCCCTTACTTTACAAGACTGAAATGCCCGTAAAGTTATATTTATAGGAGGTGCCAGTAGTGAAATCATAGTGATTACAGCCAGTGTGGACACTCCTCTTTTCCACCAAACCTGGAATTTTTAGCTTTTTGTTAGTGTTGGATACTCAAAAGACCCAAGTAATTGGTTCAGCCTGTGCAGTTTTTACACTGCATTTAATGTTTGCTGATAAAACTTTCAAAAGCAATGCCATATTTTCTTTTGACTGACCATCATTGACCAGTGGCTAATAAAAACATAAAAATGATTAAAATTATTTAATAGCCTAAATTGTTAGCAGCTGGCTGCCCGATAATACGATAACTCAGAATAAACCTTCGCATTACAATGAAATCAGAACAGCTGACTGCATTTGTTCATGTTTACATTTTGTGCGTTGATAAAGACGGGACTGCCTCCTGGTGGTGTGAGTTCAAAGTGAACAGGCTGAAACTTAACCAGTCACCTAGTCTACAGGATCAATAGTTTTTGCTGCACAAACCGTTAAAGCACGTGCATGTTGTGGCTATGGATGTGACCAAGCGTGACATAAGCGCGCTACACAAACAGATGTGTGGCTGGCACAGGAAAACACCTGTGGCACAAACAACGGTTGTTTTGTGGTAAAACTACAGCTCACATTAAAACCTAAAGAAAAACAGGTCAACATATGGGTTAAGATAAACGCTCTTGTGCCCGGTTAAGAACAGTTTGGTTATTTGCACTATCCAGGCTATAGTGATGTAGATGCTAATAAGTCGCATAACATTTGCATACAATTAGTTTTAACGTAACAAACTAAGCAATTTATTAATGATCACAATAAAAACAAGGCAATGCAGTACAGAGTTTCTCTTTCGATGAAGTGGGTGGCCCTTAAAAGGGCCTTTGGGGTATGGTCTTGTAGCATACATGCTAATACTCCTGGGACTGAGAGGAAGCCTTCTTTCCCGCCTTGCCGGAGCTTGGGGCCGCCTGACCGGTCTTCTTGGGCAGCAGCACGGCCTGGATGTTGGGCAGCACACCGCCCTGGGCGATGGTCACTCCACCGAGCAGTTTGTTCAGCTCCTCATCGTTGCGGACAGCCAGCTGGAGGTGACGGGGGATGATACGAGTCTTCTTGTTGTCTCTAGCAGCATTTCCGGCCAACTCCAGGATCTCAGCGGTGAGGTACTCGAGCACTGCGGCCAGGTACACTGGGGCTCCGGCTCCTACTCTCTCAGCATAGTTACCTTTACGGAGGAGACGGTGGACACGACCAACGGGGAACTGCAGTCCAGCACGGGAGCTACGTGTCTTAGCCTTGGCGCGAGCCTTTCCTCCGGTCTTGCCTCTTCCAGACATGTTCAGAAAACGTTGTTGATACAAACGAAGATCCTCAAACGTGTTTCGAATATAAGAACTGCTGGAATGACGATGACCCGGTTATAAACGGTGCTATTTGTCCCGCCCTCTACAAGGATTGGCTCTTGAGGTTAAGAGGAGCGCAGTATGATTGGCTGTCAATTATCAATGAAGGGATTTCTAACCAATCCTATTTGGTACTCCAGATAATTTGGATGTGATTGGTTTACGATGAGGGTGTGAACGGAAATAGTCAATAACCAATGAGGTAATCTCCCTCCAGCTTTAAACTTTTGGCGCCGCGCACTCTATGGTTTTAATATTTCTGATAATCAGTTGTTGAAAACGAAGTAGACTTTTACCACTATCACCCATTCTGAAGAACAGCCCTATAATAATAGCTTGCTGCTTAGATTTGAGAAATTGTTAAATCTACCTACTAACTAACTGGGCATTCTCAAGATCTGCCTTGTTTTCATGATTCAGTTATTGGTTTTCATTTACACCTAATATATTTTATTGTATGAAAAAAAAACTAATGCATTTTATTATAGCTGTTTCTAAGATAATATGATCTGGTAATAAGGAAACACTAACAAACATATTTAGGAAATAATTTATTTGTAATAAATAAAACTGAAATTATACATTTGCAGCCACATTGTGTTTCACATTCAAGTTTTATTTGTGCATTTAAAATTGTAGTGCCCTTATCTGGTTTAGTGTCAGCGCAAGTAACTGACTAATGAAAGTATGTCTTGTATGTTTATCTATTTTGAGAATGATAAAGAAGAGCTAAATTTAAGCATCATGCTCCATTGTTCAGTGATAATTCTGTTTAAGCACCTGGCTTAATCAAATTTGATAAGTGAATGCAATTAGGTTATGTTGGTGATCGTTCATTCACAGAAAGTGCCACTCAAAATGATTTAAAAAACTCAATAAATATATATATATATGTTATTTATATATAAATAACAATGTTGAACAATCTGATACAACTCTACAGACAGTTATGGATACACTAAACCAAACCTGACGTAGCAATATTATAAATGATCTCTGCATGAAAAATACTCTAAAGATTTATTACAGTGTAATTCAATAATGATTGCTTATTTTTATAGTAATATAAATAGGACCTAGTTTTCATCTGTATTTATAGGTCTTTGTAAGAAAACAATAAAGCAACTGCAACCGTAAGATCATGAGGATTTTAAATGGATACATTTCCATAAAGTATTGGACTCAAAGGTTGTCACTAAAAAATAAACACATTTCTTTGTACGCTTTTCCAACGAGCAGTTTGTGACATACAGCACTCCTGCTCTAAAAGGTGCAGTGACTTTTCTTCAGAGGAAATCCCTCGCAGAGGTATCCTCCATTCATCATCTTCAACCCCCCAGGGGTGTGAAGCATTCTTTAAATAGTTATGCAGTTCTTTTCACAGTCCAGTGATCACAACATTTATATTTACAACAGGAAAGTTCTGGTGAGCTTTTGTCCTGTCATGGGCATGGACATGTTAGTTATCCAGTGAACTTGCCCCTCCGTTGGCAGAAGAGGCTTTGTTTTTTGATTTGCTAGACGAGCGAAAAGAAAAGCGTTTGATGAGACGCCGAGAGAAGCTGCCAGACTTTTTGTGGCTGGTTGCTGCTGAAGGAACAAAGTTATTTCCCATGTTGGAGATGTCTTCATGGGACTGACTGAAACAAGACTCTTTTTCTCTGTGTTTTCTACGGAACAGCAGCTTTGTCCCACTCTGCAGAAATCCTACTGCAAAAAAGGACAAACAATATTACACATGTCACCAGAGTACATCACATACAGAATTTTAAAGGCAGGATAAAAAGAAATACTGGCTATATACAATTAAAACAAACATCATCATCACTGCCTTTTGGTACAAGAGCCATCTTCAGTGTATTACAAGGTTATGTGCTATGTACAACAAACTCTATGCATTATGTGGACGCTAGGGGGCACTACTGTGACATTGATGATGTATGAAGCTAAAATGGAATGTGTAGCTAAAACCATTTTCCAGAATTTCCATCATGTCTCTGTTGTTGTTACAAATCACACAGTGAACAGAACCATATAAATAAACATTATGCTGTCAGTATGAGACATGTATGTAGTTTTACCCCTGTGGTCCTTCAGGCTCCTTGTTTCCAAAGCCCCATTGGAGCCTGTGTCTGACTCTACGTCGTCCACAGATGGGCGCTCCGAGACATCCGATGGTGTGGTCTCGTCAGCATCAGGGTGATGCCCTGCTCCATAATGGTTACTGTGCATAGCTGCATCCATCGCTGCCGCGTAGCCACTCGATAATGCACAGTCATCTTTAGCTAGAGGGACCTGGAGAGGATCAGATTGAAAGTGCAGTTTCATTCAGGTGAGTGTGGGTTTATTCTGACATAAATCAGCTCAGGATCTTTTCCTCTAATATTTCCCATGAGAGTGAAATTAATTTGACGTGGTGGCATAATCACAGCAAAGTTTCTTTTTATTTAGGCAAAAATCACCAATATATCCTCTAACCTTTGATACGCCTGAGATAATCAGTGTGCTTCTTTTGGTTGGGGTCTTCCGAGGCACTTTAGCCTCTGTGAGCTGACGGATGGCTGTTTCAGCAACAGGGTCCAGGCCATTAGACAGACGGCTGCTTTCTGGGAAGTAACACAATGAAACACAAATACATTAATACGTCTTAAATTCTCTTGCATTAAATACAGTTATTGTCTTTTCTGTACATTTCTATA
This sequence comes from Philypnodon macrostomus, assembly GCA_036025475.1. Taxonomy (NCBI): domain Eukaryota; kingdom Metazoa; phylum Chordata; class Actinopteri; order Gobiiformes; family Eleotridae; genus Philypnodon; species Philypnodon macrostomus. Next base: position 32,537 of record JAVQKC010207781.1, on the reverse strand, counting down.
AAGATTCAGCGGGGGAAATGAACTTAATTTGAGTCTATGATGTGAAATGCACCATCATCCTCACTTGTGGTACTCTGCTGCATGCTGCTCATCCTACTTTGCATATGTTTTGCAAAACAACAAGCCTGACATTTTAGTCTCACTCACTGCTGTGATTGGGGCTTAAGCTGCCTCTGCTGTCTGACAGGACCGTGGGCTTCTTCTCCGTCACCTCCACTTTAGACGGAGATTTCAATGGAGAGTCACCTAAAAAAACAACAAATATTTGTCATTTACAATATAGACTAATATGTTGAGCTGAATGATAAAATACCTGGGCTGTGATCCAGTTTCAGGCGAGACTGGACGGTGGTGACAGTGGTTACAATGGTTCCATCGGGCATTATGGTTCGATCTACGTCAACTTTCTTTGTTGGTGTGAGTGAAGAGCGAAGAGGCGACACATTTTGACCCTGTTCTACTGTTTCTAAAATAAGCTGCAGGATAAAAAAGTGTCAAATACATCATTCACAAGAGATAACATTTTATACCTAATACCATGTCTTACCTCTGTTGTCACTGTAGCGTTTGGAGCCAAGCCGTAGCCTGGGCTTATCGATAACGTATGTTGCTCCTGGGGAACCTTGCACTGGTCCAAAGCAATACATGCATGTCCAGGCAGAAATTCTGTGTATAAACATACTACGATTAAAACAACTAAATACCATGTTACTAGAGAATCACTTTAATTGTTTGCATACAGAAATGCTAACAAAGGCCATCGACTCAGCCCTGCCTAGTGCCTACAGTGCATTTTAAGCCTGAATGATTTTGCTTAAGCATTCAACACTTTCCTGCTGAGCGTGTTTCTGAACCGCAGCCAAAGGTAAATTGCTATAAAGCTGTGTCTTACTTTCCCGTTTGCCATTTCGCTCCAGCAGTCTTATTCTCAGCTCTTTGGAATCTGGGCCCAGGTCACTAGAAACACAAAACATATGTAGGATTCAACTCTATTTCCACAATATATTAACAAAAAAGATCTGTTTACTGTTATTTTTCAATTTTTATTTAAATGGCAACTTACAAGGAAATTTCTTCACTCCATTCGACTGGATCTTTGGGGTTATTCGGGAGGGACATGAATCGTGTTGTCTTCTCTGTGGATGGTTGGTCAAGGTGGAGGACACAGCAGAGCTCCCCTGATCTCAGCCACTGGTCTATGAACGTAAAGTTACACATACATGTTATAAATACAGTGTTATTCAGTAGGATCAGTAAAAGAGGAATGTAATACCTGCCAATAATGTAATAAACCTTTTTGAGCCAATAACAGATTAGTTATTATGTTATTGGCTCAAAGACTTTATGGACGGGTTATTACATTATTGGCTTTGTTACATTATAAATGGGCAAACAAATTATTACATTATAGACAGGTATTACATTATTAGCTATTATTACATTATAGGTTTCAACAAGGCATCTGAGACTCAGGCACAATAACTGACCTTTAGATAAGGTCGTCCTGAGCTGCCGAAGCAGGAGCCGCCTGACGCTCTGGGATCCTACTGATAAATAATCCTTTGCTATCTGTAAAAACATAAAACATACATTAAATTTAACATTACTTTATATATATATATATATCCAATGCACTGCAGCTTCGACTGTAGCTATCCATGTGTTATTGTGGGTAATAGCATCAGACAGAGGGGTTAACAGGTTTATATTCCCATGTAGATATCAATTCTATTATCATGGTATCATTATCATGGTTCAGTCTAGACTTATTATTCATAATAAATGAAGGCTGGAGACATAAATCTATTAGAGACAACACTTCTCATTTGACAACTGACTACAACCAGGATATAGCATGTTTTATGTTTGCAAAACATCTATGCCTATTGTATTAATGAACAACCAGTGCAAAGTGTAGTTACATATTTTTGCAAAAGCTGATACTCTGAGCAAACCACTAGTTTATCATTTCAACTTTATTTCCTTGGGGCCTATTCTGAAAGCCTACACTAAGGATCCCCCATCACCACCTTATGCTGATTTTATCACATAAAACACCTCAAACGAGCCACTCACCATGGGTCCGGACACACAAGCCTTTAGATCCAGGACCATGGCGGGCTGAGCGCTGAAGAGTGTGTCCTCCACAAGTCCTCTTATCGTGTCCAGATCTCCCTCACCTGCATGGGGCTATAGAAATGACATTAAACACATGATAACAGCAAAACCAATATCAGACATCTACAAGAACTTCAAATGAAACAGCGGCCTTGACCACCCTGCCTCAGTACATTCACTTTAGGCATTAACAGTGTTTCCCTTTTATAGAGATTGTCCAATTGTCTCCCACATCGTCTAAAAAACACAATAAAAGCATATGAGATTATATTTTTTGCTTGATTAAAAAGTACTCATACTGTGGTGGAAAAAGACGACTTCATTTCTATTGCATTTAACGAGAGGGTTTAACAAAAAATTGCCAGTACCACAGTCTTAAAAAAATCTAAGGGAAACACTGCATTAGCACAGGCCCTTTGTTATTCAGGGTTCGATATAACAATGGATTGGGCTGGAAGATATGACCAAAAATATATATGTATATGTATAATTTAAGATTTATTCATACAAGATATTAGATCAAAAGCAGTATATGGCCCACCCCATTTTAATTAAATAAAGCTTGATAATAATTTTTTTTTTTCTTACCTGTCTCTGGATCTTGCAAGAAGACACAGATATTGAAAGTGAAGATTGTTTTGAGAGAGTCCAGGACATAAGCAGTCCCTCATTTTGCACTTCTTCCAGACACACCACCACCTGAATGGGACAAAAATGAAAATATATCAGTAACACTTATCACTTTATAATAACTGCACACTATTAAGCATTAGTTAAGCATTATGAAATAGGTAATTGATTAATAAACCCCACTGAGTTTTAATTACTGTATTTAATGTTCATTTCCTATGTTTTACTTCTAAAACAGCTATGCCAATTAAGTATATATTAACTGTTTCATTGATTTTCATGAATAAAATGTATGTTGGATCATTACAATTGCATACAAAACTAAAAAGCACTTGGAGAGCACAGACCTCCGACAAGGCAGCTCATTTCCACGGATCACTCCCCAAATTTCACCCTCAAAACTTTATCCAAATCGGTGCAGAGTTACGTTTCTTATTAGATCGTTGAAAGAGTGCTTGGTACACTGGTTTACCTTAACCATCATCGGTACTATATGGATCTGATATGTTTCCATGGAGACGGTGGCTGCTGACTGTTGAGTGACCGACACTGGGAACGTCATATTGCCCACTCGACATTGACATTGTAGAACCTGGATGTGGGAGATAGTACAATATGTTTAGATACAATTGTCACTAGTAGCTGATTTTCAATAAACAAATTAAATCAAATACAAATCAAGAGTGTATTTACATACCATCCGGTGAGCTGATTGGTCGGAGCAGGTCACACTCTCGATTTGAGACGAAATGTTTAGCTGCAAACTGCTGTCAAAGGTGATCTGGATGGAACTCTGAAAGACACACAGGAAAAAGATGATGAATATTTCCTAGATAAAAATAGTGCCAATTTGAAAAAAAACATCAAAATTGGGAGCGGACAAAATATAATTCATAGTGTGAAACTTGCAACAGTATCACACAATCAGTTATTTTGAAGATTTTAAACAATAAAAAAAAATATTGTTAAATAAATATAAACAAAAAAAAATACATTGGTGTGAGCTGCATTTTTAGATATAATGGAGTAATAATAATATTGTAACAATTATATAGTATTGTAACCACAATAGACCGTGACATTGCCTTGACATTGCCTTCTCAAAGATGTTTAGAAATACAGATATAGAGAGCATTCTGTAATAAAAAAAGAGTGGCTTTAGACAACATATGCTTAACCAGAGGGAATACGTACACTGAATATCATATAGGTTCTTGATATTAAATGTACCTTTTAGCCTGCTCAGAATAGACTGTGTATTTGATTACTACAAATATTTCACACCGCAGATAAAGTGCCTAGTCATTGTGCCTCACACTGAATTTGGAAGACACCCCTGAGAACCTAAATAGTATCAATGTTGTGGTTTGACAAAGGCATGGGATCTCCACTGAGCTAGTATTACTATGAGCAGGAGGATCTGTTTCATTGTGCAGTCGTCCTGACCTTAACTGGCCCGAGATGCAAGTGTGAAAAAATCCCCTATTGTCAGTGCATATGTTCCTCTAGGTCTAAGTCCAATCTGGGCACATGAGCGAGGGGGGAAGGCGGTATGATATGACAAAGTAGTGTGTGCATTTGTGTAGCATTTGTGTGGTCAGCAAGTCTGCAGACAAACACAGCCACAAAAACACAATGATGTACAACCAATAATGTTTTAAATTTCTAAAACTGCTTAGTCACCCAGACATTTATTGCATACACGTCTATAAATATAATGGTTGACATATGTCATTTTATTAAGTAGACTTTGTACCTAATAAAGAGGCTACTGCTAGTTTCATCATCTTGTTCATCCATGATTTTATGCTAATCTTAATTTAACAAGTTGAGCCTGTCTAAAATTTTGGGTAAGTATGGCTATTATCATATCATTACCATTTTTCACCTACACAACTGGCACTCACTGGACTTTTTAGTCTTTTTGAACCAATCTCTGTAAACGAATCCTAAAGTCCCAATTGATCAGCAGCATTACTCAGACCGCCCTAGGTAACACTAAAAAGTATGCTATGTTGAATGTGATCCTCTTTCTATTCCATTGTGATGCATGATTTTTAACTTCAGCAGGGTTGTCTTACGCTGGTAGTCTGAATGCAGTTGCTATCGAATCAGTTAAAAGTGTGCACAGAGGTGGAGAAGTGGCCAGTCAGTGTACGTGGTATCATGCCAACAAAAAGCATAAATAAAATAGACAAACACCTGAGTCAAACAAGCAGCTCTGTGACAAAAAGAGAGTTGACAACCGTGCATTTCACAAATTATTTGGGGACACCAAGGTTACCACTACCTGCCATTTACAATAAACCATGCCCCAAAGCCAGATATCAGGGTTGTAGAAAAAAGCATTCAATATTTAATACCCATGTTGAATAATGCAATGTCAATATTTTGATGCAAGTTCAATTAAGCAGAAATATTGTCGAAATCAAAACCTAAGACTAAACATGGCAAAGTAGAACTAAATTAAGAAAATCATGACTAAAAATCTAATAGGAAAAATGTCCTATGTCAGATTAAAGACCACAGCAATATATTTAGATGCTATACAGATTTCACTGGCTGAAAACTAACATTTATTTTTGCGATATATTGTGCAGCCCTTCTACATACCACTTTAGAATCTAAAGAACATTGTTTTATTATTGTTTAGCCCTCGCTTCCTGACTGTGCCACCATTGGGTTCACTAAAGTTGTTTGTTTTGCTCGGCCGGCTGCAGCTCTCATTCTGTCATGGATTACCAGTGCTTTCGGCGGATCCATTGTTTGTCCTTGTAAAGCAGCGCAGGTCAAATGAGATGTGTTCAGGGTATTTCTGGAAAAAGGGAAACTTCCTGAGGACATTGTACAGTGTCACTTCAGGTTTGTCAGCGTCAGGCCCTGTGGGTGTGAGAAGCATGTGGGTCACAACCACAAATATACAGCTCCTCTGGCTTTAGTTGACCACTGTGACTTTGACCACTGTGTCATTTCTTCTTCTATATAAATCAAATTGGAATTGAATTGGGTTAGAAATTACAGTATCTATTCACTTTCAAGCTATTAATGATCCTGGATGACCAAAATCAGCAACTATGGGCTTCAGGCGGCGTACACCCTGGACAATGGCCAGTTAGTCGCAGTGCTGACACAGAGACATACACAGACAGACAGCCATTCACTCTCACATTCTTTTACTAGGGGCAATTTAAAGTGGGAGGAAGCTGGAGAGGACCCACAGTAACACGCAGAGAACCTGCAAACTACATTTTTTGACAGAATGTGGGTTGCCACAAGGGTCGCCCCCACAACCTCCTTCCTTAAAAGGTGGAGTTATAACCACAAACTATGGGTAAGCATGCTGTGCATGTGTTTGGGTGAAGCCAGTGAGAGCACACAGTAACACAGGGAGGATATGCAGACTCCACTCCTTGCTGAGAGACAGGGGCATTATTTAGATTTTCACACACATGGGAAGCTTTCTTATATTTAGAAGATTAATATTGTTCTAATTATTTGCGTCAGTGAAGTAGTCATGTATTTAAGTGTCAAACGAGTAGCTGAGTAGATTAATGTTAGTCGTTAAAACTAGCCACATTTCACTAAATCAAAGTGAAAGTGGCGGTAGCTCTGTCATCATGCGCTGGGACTCTGGGATAAGGAGGTTAGCTTCCTGCGCTAACAACGCTAATGAATGTTGAGTGGTTAATGTCCCCAGTCATTTCAGAGGGAACCTACTTGAGCTATAATCACAGAGCTATAATCATCTACAGGCAGCAGCTCACACAGAGAGAGAACTGTGGACTCTGGGTAATTGAAAAACAACTTCAAATTGTAGATGTTTAATGGACACCAAGCTTCCTTCCTGCAGATGGACACTCTATTGTTCATTAGGCACAGATGGCATGGGATCATAACTGGTTTTAAGATATATCAATGTTTTATAATCATAATATCAATACAGCAAGAGTTCTATCAACTAAAAATGCACACACCAAACTTGTTAAAATTATGTGATTGTTGGTTCAATTCCTTCTGTCAACTAGTGCGAACCCCCATTGTCTGAATAAAAGTGTCAGTGAATGTGACTGGTATATTTACCACTTCTCAATCAGTTTGCACCAGAGCAGCCGTGGCAACAGAGGAATCTTACCACCACAAGTGTCTGAGTGTGGAGTGAATAATGGGCTCAGTAAAGGGCTTCTGGTTGTCATGGAAAACGCTATATAAATTACACCAACTATTTCTATATTAACAGCATTTCAAGGTAAGCTATTTTTAAGCTTTAGCTGTGATATCATAAATACTGTGATCAAGGTCAAGGTTATCATAACAAAATAATCTCTTACATCCCATCTCTAATATTAGTCCATTTTCTACCACTGAAAAGATCTGTGATGGGGTTTAGCATCATGTGTCAGCTGCAGATGCACAGATGATGCTCTGATCCCGGAGAGGCCAGTCCTTGAAGCGATCGCCACAAAAACAAACTGCAGCACATCCTCCACAGACACATCTCAACGGCTTCATGTCAAGCCTCTCTGCCAAGACCAGAGGCCTCTCCAGTTAATACTTCACTGAGATAAACAACTGAGTAACAAAAACAAGCCTCTTCACAAAGAAAAAGACAGAAAGACTCAAATATTATCATGAAGTTAACCCACTGGAAAATATGGAAAGTATTTTGCATGTGGAGATAGTATTTTTCAAATGTATGATGGTATATTGTGGTGTTTTTCATCTTTGTCATTGTGTTTTGAGATTTCATACATTATAGTTGTGGTTATCTATATTTAATACCCATGTTGGATATTGCAATATCCTGTATTGATGCAAGTTCAATTTAGCAGAAATAGATCCTTAACATTCAAAATCGAAACTTAAGACTAAACAAGGACCAAAACATGGGCAAAGTAGGTCTAAATTATGTAAATAATATATGTTGAGGTTCTAATGGGAAAAAATATTGTAACATTGTAAATATATGTCAGACCATGGCGTTATTGTGATATATTTAGATTTTTCAAAGTTTAGATTTTGTGTTTGCTGATATGCAATATAGCACTAGTTGTGGTCACACTTCAACAAGGCAGTTCTCAAAGTTTGTACTGGAGCAAACCAGTAGTGGCATAAAGTGGAAGTGTAAATCATTGATTCACCTATACACCATATGGAAGATTTCGATCATATAGAAAATATAACATATATTGCCTGGCTCAATGGTTGACCACAAAACCTACCACTATAAAGTCAAGCCTTCACTTTTATTAAACCAATAAACACACACATTGACCTTGATCCATTTGAAGGTCGTTGTCTTGTCTCTCAATATGAGATATGGCAGCACAATCAAACTGCTATAACCCAAACAGTGATTCATTAAACATCTTCTATTCACTGCTCATTTTATGTAACAACCAGAAAAAAATGAGTAATTTTCCCGAGCTGTTGTGTTGATGAGGTCAGGTTTCCCCCAAGGGAGTGTCAAGCTACAAGGACAGAGCATTGGGACTATACTGCACTTTGAGCTAGCATTGCTTTTATGGTTGTTGTAAAATTAACGACCATCAAAGCTAATATGAAAGATGGATGTTGGGGGTAGAGTGACATAGATATAATGTTTTGGCTCAAGATTTATTGCCAGCTTGGAAGGTGAAACAAAACTCACTGGCCACTTTACTAGGTATACAAAAATCTTTATTGGTATTTTAGTTAACTTTTTGTTAATAAAACATTTAACTTTAAATTCACTGTATATCCAATCCAATGTGTATCATAGTAATAGATACTATTTATTTTCCATTTTTTATCAATATGAAAACTGCCATTGTTACAGTAAAAATGGTGGGGAGGATATTCCCAGATTCGCAGATCACCCCGATCACCCCGATCACCATGTCACCCATCCCTATTGCCACATGTCACATGACATGAAATCAATGTATTTGGTCATGATGCACACATGTTCAAATCTAGACCAAGTTTAAAGCAAGCATATGATTGAGGGAAACAATAATAAAGTTTTCATTATATATATCATATATATACATTGTACATGGTTTAAAGAGAATTGTCCTTAAAATTAAAATATGCAGCAAGCACCAGTTATGTGGATGAAAATACCACACTTGATCAACATTATAGAAATGCTACCATAACTTTAATAACATTTTTAATAACAACCAAGATCTGCCAAAATGTAAAAACATCACAACAAAGCTGATGGGGTATAGCAACAGAAAACCACACCAGGCAGTCTACCTCATAAAGTGATTAAGTGTACTTTTTCTTGGCAAAATGGTCTCAGTCTCATTATATTACTTTTATGACATTCAATTGTATTGTTGATTGTATGGTTAGTCGATTAATTTTATAGTTTATGGTGTGTCGTTGTGGTAGGAAAAACTGCATAGTATTTCAAGACAAATGTATTCTTAAGGTAATTGCTTTGTTGCCTGAATATGACCACAGCAACTTAGTGTACATGGAGGAATGTATGTTGTCTATGTGAAACAATCTAAAATAAGTCTGTGGCAACTACATACCATATCTCTGAAAGCAGGTTTTACCAGTGAGGGCTAGCCTGACAACAATCTAGAAAGCTCCAGAAAGTCCTATTATATATGAACTCTTTACAATGGAGATGTTAGGTTAAATACAGTCATGTTGATATGAACCACAATCTCACTGTGTTCAAAAGTCACTAGAAAAGGATTTGCATATTTACAAACCGCATTCAGAATGAAAGACGATCATGCCAACAGACAAAATATGAGGCAGAAATGTAATTGTTTAGTGTGAGCTCAGAGAAGACCAGGACTAAATCAGGACTAAACCAGGACTAAACCAGGACTAAACCAGGACTAAACCAGTACTAATGTAGGACTAAACCAGGACTAATGTAGAACTAAACCAGGACTAAACCAGGACTAATGTAGGACTAAACCAGGACTAAACCAGGACTAAACCAGGACTAAACCAGGACTAATGTAGGACTAAACCAGGACTAATGTAGGACTAAACCAGGACTAAACCAGGACTAATGTAGGACTAAACCAGGACTAATGTAGGACTAAACCACGACTAAACCACGACTAATGTAGGACTAAACCAGGACTAATGTAGGACTAAACCACGACTAAACCACGACTAATGTAGAACTAAACCAGGACTAATGTAGGACTAAACCAGGACTAAACCAGGACTAAACCAGGACTAAACCAGGACTAATGTAGGACTAAACCAGGACTAAACCAGGACTAATGTAGGGCTAAACCAGGACTAATTTAGGACTAAACCAGGACTAATTGTGATGTGATGATAATGCACACATAAACTATATGAAGCTGTAATTTATATTTATTTAAGAGTGAGCTCAGTAGAGTAAACTAGAACTATACCAGGTCTGAATCAGGAATGATGAATCATACCTACAGACATAATATGAAACAGATATTTCATTGTTTAAAGTGAGCTCAGAGAAGGACTAATCCTGGATTGAACCAAGTGTAAACCAGGATTCAACTAGGACTAAACCACTAATGGCAGACAACCGTGCCCACAGACACAATAAGAAGCAGATAACATTGTTGAGCTAGGCTTGGCTCAAACTAGACACCACATGCTCAGTCAGACAGCAGCAGCTTGTCTGGTCAGTCTCACACAATATCAGATAAGAGTCACTGTTTTTATTACTAACATCTTGGGACATAATATTAAGTACAGCACATACACAATCATTATTTGATTAATCTGTTTTATACCAATATATTTTCATTCAACTACTTTGTAAAGACAAGCACTCCAGTAAATTAGGAAATCCTCAAAATGTGATTAATCTAAGTCTGTCTGGTTTTTGTTCTGCACCAAAGGAACAATTTAGCACCAATTAAAGGATTCATCAATAACTGTCCACCTTTTCTAAGAGCCAATGCAGCAAAGACTTTGCTTGACCAGTGGGTCTCTACTGGTACTACCAATACTCAGAGGTATTTAGCAGTTTTGCAGTCCTGGGTTAGTCCTGCTTCAGTCCTGGTTTGGACTAGGAGTGGGCCGATATGGTGATACATTTTCTCAATTGTGATATGACGTTAGGAAGATTGTTGAATCGTGACACAGTACAGTTTATTTATGCTCCGCCCTTCACTGTCATTTTTATGGTAACAGCAGCAGTGTTCATATGTAATTCAAAATAGGAAAATTAATAGTATCAAGTATTAGGAGGAACATTGGATTGAACATTGAATATGAAGTAAAAAAATACAAAAAAATTACAAAATTATTAAGCAGTAGTTTTCTGTGTAAGACAAAAAATACAAATTCAACAAAAATCTATGATATTATATTTTACTATATTTATTATTATTATTATTATTTGTCAGGGACAGTGTACATCAATTAACATTGCTGTAAATGCGCCAAAAGGCTATTTTTCATCCGTCGTCGCCCACCATGATTAATGCAGTTCTTATTTTTCTATTAATGGCTATACTTGGGTTAGTCTTGTCCAAGCCAAACATTTTGACATCTGTGTTGTGCCTTCATAAGCTCAACGTTTGAACTACTTCAAAGTTCATTCACGGTTCAATCAATTGCGTGAATGTTTCTTGGTAACGGCACAACAAAGGCTTCAATAGATCAAGTGAAGAACAATGATAACAGGGTTTATATTAACTGCAGTGGACGTTTTTTTACAATGAAATAAGAGCAATGGTATAACAATGCATATGAAAACTGTTAGCATAAATCTACGCGTGAATTGTTTCTAGGTCACTCTTTTTTGAAGCAGATGGTGAACGTGGGGTTGACATTTATTACTGTATGGGGCAATATTTAGACAAGAAAGGGCATTTGTTTGCACAATGATAAAGGTTAAGCTGTGCAATTAATCAAAATATATAATGGCAATTGACATTCAAACGCTTTTATTAACCTAATCCCTAGATCATAGTAATGCAACGTTTTAAAAAGATTTTGATTCATGGTGCTTGGTGCAAGGTGCTATAAAATGTCAAACACCTGTCCCATAAGACAGTGTTAAACTGTTTGAATAATCTTTAATGACTGTTTGCTTTAGGTACAGAAATGATGCATGCTCTCCACAGTAAGGACCAACACAGTAAACTAACCCTAACTAAAAGAGGGCTAAACCAGAATAAACCAGGTTTGAACCAGGCCTACATTATGTGTTAATCTAGATCTAAAATTAGAACTGAGACAAATATTCATTATTAAATGTGTGGTCCAAAGGTTTCCAAAAGATGTAAAGTGGTTAATCTGCCCCAATTATTATTTTACTTTAGTTCCTCCTCTGGCCTCCACAGCAACATGAAATTAGATTTTGTGGGATACCACTTTGACCAATAGTAGTTGAGTTCCCCCCTGGCCTCTATTAACAGATTAACAGATAGACAGATTAACTACTTTACATCATTGAACAGGGTCAGATGATGTTTTCTATTTTTAATGTTTTCTTATTTTAAGAGACTTATGGACTACACCTTTAATCATTTTATTTAATTTTAAAGTTTGAAGTACATTTTTGTAAAAAAAACAGGTTATTGTGATACAAATATTGCATGTGCTAATACCACAATACAACATTGTACATACAACGTATACAACATTATAGAAAGATAAAGAAGCAATCAGAAAAGAGAGAGAAAGCAATCATATAAACAGGCCTTTTTAAGACATTGATTGGATCATATTATAGTTGTGTGTGACATTATAATCTTATTGTTTAGCTATAAGCACCAGGCATCACATCTGCAACAGTCATTATCATCCAAGGAGAGCTGTTCAATCAGGTCAGGTGATGTGATCTGTATGAAGTACAACTGACTGAAGCTTATTGGTGTGTACTGGATTGATATGACCCCTTTAAACTCTGTAGCCTCTCTACACAGGAGGTCAGAGGGCCTAGCTCTTCTTGTGGATCTCACTGTGTGGTAGGCTTTGATTTGCCATGGATCAAAAGCACTATTTTAAGGACAGGGACCTTTAGAGAACTACTATAGGCCATGCACACTGGGGTGGACCAATATGAAGTACACCTGTTCAACTGCTTCAGTCAATTAATCACACGACAGCAACCAAGCATCAAAATGAGAAGACAGAGAATTTTAGTGACTGACCTACTGGGATTTCTACAAAGAAGCATTTTTAAGCATTATAGAGAATGATCTGATAAAGACGAATATCCAAAGAATGGCAGTTTTGTGGGTGAAAATGGCATGTTGATACCAGAGGTCAGGGGAGAATAGCCAGACTGGTTCAAGATATAAGAAACATTGCAACTACTTGTTATGATCAATGTCTGCAGAACACCATCTCTGAACCAACCTACTGCTTGACCGGTATACGGTACTATGCGGGTAATAAAAGAATCTTTGTGTATGACCTTTTTAAACCTAAGAGGGGGTTATGATTCATGATACGGATCATGCTGTAATATTATTTCCTAGGCTTCAACGGTAATGTTATATTTACATGCTGTTGTACTTGTCTTGTCTCTCCGCTCATATGTGTATTGACTCAGAGCTGTTATGCAAGGCTCTGCCCCATCTATTTTCCCGAATATAAAGACACTCAAACTCCCACACCTCCACCTCTCTGCCGCCTACACGCTGCAGCAGCATCGCAGCTCTTCAAATACAGCCTGCTTCCAGCTTCAGTGAGAGGAAAGTCAAAAATAAACTTCCACACTGCCCTTTACCATATGGGCTAAATGGCAAGGAAAATGCCAGACTTTGTGATAAGATATTCTGTTCATAAAGTAAGATTTGATTATGTAGCGTAAAATGATTTCAATTCACAGTTTAATTTAAATGAATGAGATATAAATCAAGACTAAAGCAGGACTAAAACTAGGTCAGATCCCAGTTTTTAGGACTGGATAAGGTCATAATAACATTGATTAAACAATCTATTGGAGATGCTTTCAACAGTTTAATTTGTGTCATTGGAAGAGATCACAAGACTTCTGCGATACAGTTCATATCATGCTACATGGATATCGCCATTGCCACATATAAGATTTGACACAATTTTTTGATTGTGTGGAATAATTTTATCATCTACAGTCTACTCACCCCATGTCTGCTTGCTTGCTCATTGAGTGCTGTGACCCAGGTCTTCTGCCAGTGTTCCCTGAAGGACTTAAATGAGAACAGTGAAGTCAGGAGCCCTTTCACCCCAGCATCAGAGCAGGCGTTCCGTCCATCCCATCCCGAACGAAGACGCATCCATATCCCCCACACTCCACCAGCCTGATTCTTCTCCTTCAACAGCCATTTGGGCAAAATCTGCTTCCAGACGCCTTCCTGCTTCTTTCCCTGCTTCTTGGCTCTCCATATCCGCAGAACTGTCAGGGAATACTGTACAAACCAGGCCAGCACAATGAGAAGGGAGGCCATAAACAGACCAACCATGCACAGCCATCCCAAATCCTGGATCTCCATCAGAAGCGTCTCCCCCAGTTTCTCATAGCATCAGCGAATGAAATGTCAGGACTGTCAGTCACAGCAGGTCAGCCCTCTTTGGCCTGTGAGTGGCAGCAGAAATACGGTCACCTTGGTGCATGTGCCACAACAGTATAATAAGCAATACAAATAGCCATGCACAAATCATATTACAGATTATGCACTGATTTAATTATTAGGCCTGTTTTAATTGGGTAAAAGCGCGTAGAAGCAGGCATGAATGTGAACTGGACATGACGTCTCTCTATCAAAATGACTGTAAAATCAAAAGTTGTCATGAAGCCAGCGTCATACATGTTGCAATATAAAGAAACCTACCTGCCGCTGAACTAGGTCGCAAGCAAATTGAAAGCAAAGAGTCGGTAACATGAAGGTGTCTTGACTGTCTTCATGGCTGCCCACATCAACAAACGTGTTTTATGTTTGCCATCTACGGAGCATTGACAGGGATTCCATTGACTCCCTTTCGCTTGACATGTATCGATTCAAAACAGAGAGCCTTGTGTTAAATGCTGGCGGTGTCCTCTTGTGTTATGAGCTGCTACAGGCTCCGAGGTTGGTTTACAATCTCCGCTTCTTGTGCCCTCCTCCTACCACCTCCAAAAACCTCAAAACATTGACGCAGCAGTGACCGGGGAGCATCGGTAGAGGGAGTGCAAGGGGACACGCAGCAGAAGGCAGGAAGTTAGAGGCTTGGCTTTTCAAAATAAATAATACTTATGAAAGAACTTAAAGCCCAGAACTTCTACTCCTTTTTAAGTGATATTTACTATTGTCTAACAAGTCAAATTTAAATTATGCTTCACTTGCACACAGTTCATTCGTTTTTTGTTGTTGTTGTTTGTTTGTTTTTGCTTAAAAACTGTATCAATATTTGTCACTAAATTCAGCCATGTTTGTTTCTGATGCATATTTTTGTATGTCCGTTAACTTATGACGTTAGGATTTTTTTCTTTACAGATAAAAAAAAGTGCAAATAATTATTACAAATTTTAACTTATTAATTGTTTTATTGCAATGATTTTGTCTTGATTGGTTGTATTTTAGTAGTACACAAGACAAAAGTTTGAAATTGAAATATTTTATTGTCATACGTTTAACCGAAGACAAGAACTTCCGTTATCATTGTGCACTTGAATTCCTTTTAAATTGTCGCTACTTTAATAATATTTTTTAAGTTTTAAGGAACAAATGTACAAATAATATGTCACATAATTAGTGTGATTTAATAATAAAATACATTAGTAATACATTGCTTTTGGTCAGAATGGAGCCGAAGGAGTTAACCGGAAGCAGCTCGTCTTCTTCGCTTTG
Organism: Philypnodon macrostomus; assembly: GCA_036025475.1. Taxonomy (NCBI): domain Eukaryota; kingdom Metazoa; phylum Chordata; class Actinopteri; order Gobiiformes; family Eleotridae; genus Philypnodon; species Philypnodon macrostomus. The sequence goes on along the minus strand of JAVQKC010207781.1, from coordinate 17,013 downwards.
GTTAAACTGTTGTCAGACGTGGAGTTAAGCGCGTCAGAAAATGGGATAAAGGTGTCAACAAAACACAATGAAAGATGGCTTGGATTTCAGTTCTGATTTATGGATTTACTCTTCGATAACACTGGAACTACGGACGCATATTTTGCTCTGAACTGACGCCGTGACATGTCATTTTTACTGCAAAATCTCGTTTATCAAGGTAGCGTCACAACAGTAGTCTGAAACGAGATTTGAACTGTCTTACAAACTGCCCGCAAACATGTCTCCTGTCCCAGTCCAGCCGCTGGCCATAAACTGTTTAATGTCGATGCTCGGATGTTTAGCCACCATCAAACTTATTCCTGCTTTTAGAGAGCATTTTATTGCAGCCAGACTGTACGGGATCGACCTGAACAAGACCTCCAAAAAGGAAGTGTAAGACTATCCTGTTCATTTATTGGCTTTACCATATACTTTGTAGTTTTTAAGTGTGTTTTTCTGAAATGTCTTTGCAGTCCCGAGTCCCAGGGGGTCATCAGTGGGACAGTCTTCCTCATTATCCTCTTCTGCTTCATCCCAGTGCCTTTTCTCAGCTGCTTTGTAGGAGATCAGTGCGCGGGCTTCCCTCACGACGAGGTAAATTATAGTCTAATGAACTATACACACTCAAGTTCAACCATTTAATGCAAATAGCTCATCAGAAAATCACATGGTAGAATATACAGGCAGAAGTTCTCTATCTTACAACCACTCTACAACCACTTGTTACAACAAACCTGCAGACTTCAATCTCTGCACACACAACATGATGAACGCTAAATCTAAAAGTCCCTGCACCGAAGAACCCCAAAGTATGTTAATTCTTTTGTTATTTTCTTTTCCATAGTTTGTCCAGCTGATCGGTGCACTTCTGGCCATCTGTTGCATGATCTTCCTTGGTTTTGCTGATGATGTATTGAACCTGCGATGGAGACACAAGCTGCTGCTCCCGACAATGGCCTCTCTGCCGCTTCTCATGGTCTATTTTACTAACTTTGGCAACACAGTTATAGTGGTACCCAAGCCATTCAGAGCTCTACTCGGACTGCACTTAGATCTTGGTTAGTTGGTTTGTTCACCGTGCAATCCACACTGAATTCATTCAGTCTAAAGATAATGTGTTGTTGTAGGTATTCTGTACTATGTCTACATGGGAATGCTGGCTGTCTTCTGCACAAATGCCATCAACATATTAGCTGGAATCAATGGCATCGAGTCTGGTCAGGCTTTGTTCATATCCGGCTCCCTCATTGTATTTAACTTCCTGGAGCTTAGTGGTAAGTGGTTATTTTGGCTCTTGAATATCTATTGTCTCTAATTACAAATTAGTTCCACTTTTGACAATTTAAAACATGTTTACATTTACAGGAGACTACCATGATGACCATATATTCTCCCTGTACTTTATGATACCATTCTTCTTCACCACATTAGGGCTTTTTTATCACAACTGGTAAGTAAAACCAGCTAATCTATACCAGCGCATTCTTAGCACAATCACCACAGCATTTCAGATCCATATTACCTGCTTTTTTTTTACAGGTATCCCTCTTCTGTATTTGTGGGAGACACATTTTGCTACTTTGCCGGGATGACCTTTGCTGTTGTGGGCATTTTGGGTCACTTCAGCAAAACTATGCTGCTCTTTTTTATTCCTCAAGTGGTTAATTTTGTATATTCTCTGCCTCAACTTTTTCATATCATCCCTTGTCCCAGACACAGGCTCCCCAGGTAACCAGGAACTCAGAACACCAAAATAGAACTTTACATCATAGTTTTTTAGTTATTGTTTGAGAATAATTGTTGTTTTATTATAAAAGGATAAATCCAGAGACTGGGAAGCTGGGTATGAGCTACTCTAAATTCAAAAGTAAGGACCTATCCAAGTTAGGGCATCTCATTTTAAAGGTAAGACATTGCATGAATATATTATATTTTTTATTTTCATTGTTCATTTATTCATCAGTATTCAATAGTTATTTCTTATCATATCAGCATTTTTATTTTGTATCTACAGGTTGCAGAGTTACTGAGAGTGCTTGATGTGCGAAGAGAACAGAAAGATGGTGATGATTATATTGAATGCAACAACATGACGTTAATAAATCTAGTGCTAAAATTACTGGGTCCAACACATGAACGCAATCTCACAGTCGTCATGCTCATTATTCAGGTACATTGATACATTCGCATTACATACTTTTAAGACCTGTTAAGACCTTTTCTCTCTTCTACAGGTATTGGGGAGTACTGTGGCTTTTGGAATACGTTATCATCTGGTTCGTCTCTTCTATGACGTCTAGATTCGATGGGATATTGACTTGTCATGCATACGTTTGCCTTTAAAAAGAAGCCAATATACTGTATTATTGTTACTTTTCTGCCTCAAACAAAGCTGAAATATTGTTTTGATTATGTTATGCACAAAAATGAAATGGTGAAGGATCTGAAAAGATATTGTTTATTATGGGAAATAAAAGAGATGTCATTCTACACTGTTACTACACAGTGTGGTAAAGGGATCTATAAACTACAACCTAAGCTTAAACTACATTTACCACTGGTTCCAAAAAGAAAATGAAGATTCCCGTGTTGCATAATAGTTCTGCTGACGCTTTTATGACTGAGGAAACAAAAGCAAATGTGAATGTAAATCCAAATGGCACAGAAATGGTTTAAAAATAATTGTAGACCACATAAAAAGGCTATTGGGCAATATCTATGCTATTAATTATTAAACAGTTATTTTATCTTAACAAAAGGGTTGCTGATTATGTAAACACTGCTTTTGTATTTCATTGCTATAGGAACTGTGTGTGAAGAGCCTACAAATGCGGAACCATTTATTCCGGTTCTCGTTTTCACCGGAGACACATTACGTGATGCACTGTAATGCGAGGATCGTCTCCTGCCTTTATTTACAACAATTAGCCGCTTGCTTACTGCTTTAAACGTTCCCTCGCTTGAAGAATATGCTCCTGTCATATTGGTAGTCTACACGTTGGGCAAATATATGAAATAGCATGGTTATTACTCTAGCACAAATTAGACCGCTGTTTGTGTTCAGTTAGCCCGCGCTTGGTTGATGTCATGTGATGGTTAAACCCGGGCATCCAACGTTTTAACCGCCTTATGTGAGTAGATTTTGCACATTTCATTTAACGAGATGGCACCGAAAAAACGGAAACGAAATGCCTTGGTTTTGGAGTGTGAATGGGGTTCGTGTAATGAGGTTTACAGCGACATGGATGCTTTCTGCAAACACATCGGTGAACATCTGAACGCTTTGAACAGCACAGAAGAGGACACTGGAGAAGCTGATGGTGAGTTTGAACTTTACACGTTAGTAACAGAGGCACATTGGATCATTAATCCTTTGTATATCGCTTGTAACAGGGGTTCACACCTGTCTGTGGAGGGAGTGTGGCCTCTGCTCCTCAGATGGTCTTGAAGAGTTGAGAAGACATGTATTTTTTCACTGTTTTCACACCAAACTAAAACAGCGGGGTAAGCAGGTCCTTGATGCTCAGTCAGAGCCTAGCACCTGCACCATTGGATCTGGTCGAAACCTAATTCCTGATATGCCAGACAATTTTGTTTGTCTTTGGGAAGAGTGTGAGGTAGGTCGCATTCATTACTTTGAGTCCCATAGTGAACTGAAGTTTGGCATCTTTGCTCAATTCATTCCCACAAATATAGGCACATATTTTTTTGGATTAATTGTGTGCTATGTTTAATGTGTATTTTAAGCAACAGCCATTTGAAAACCCAGAATGGTTTTATCGGCATGTTGAGATGCATACTCTGTGCGTAGATATACCAGCAGGAGACTGTGAATTCCCCATACGCTGTGGATGGAAAGGTGGGTTTATAATATATATCTCAGTTTCACAGTTTTCATCAAGTCCATCATTTTAAATAACTCACTTTTTTCAGATTGTGAAGCGACTGCCAAAGGACGCCATAAACTGAGAGAGCACCTGCGCAGTCACACTCAGGAGAAGATAACCGCGTGCCCCGGCTGCGGAGGGATGTACGCCAGCAACACGAAATTATTCGACCACATCATCAGACAGAGTGCCACAGAAGGTGAAACGGGTGAGGAAATTCGCACCACGTTGGGTTTGTTTGTTTAATCAAATGCTTTGGCTTTTGTTCAGGTCAAGGCAGGTTTCAATGCTCTCACTGCTCCAAACGTTTTGCCACTGAACGACTGCTGAGGGATCACATGAGGAACCATGGTCAGTCCTGCTTACCTTATTAGTACCATAAAAGATAGTTGTTAACTAATAATATATATGTATCTTAATCTCTCTACAGTAAGCCACTACAAATGTCCTTTATGTGACATGACTTGCCCAACACCGTCCTCCTTGCGTAACCATATTAAGTTTCGCCACAGCACTGAGAAGCCGTACAGTTGTAAATACTGCGAGTACAGGTATGATCCATTTTATATGTATATTTGGATGTATATTATTGGACTGATGCTGGATTTAACATGCAGCTGTAAGAACCAAATGGACCTGCGAAAACACCTAGACACCCACAGAATTGAACCAGCATTTCGCTGTGAGGTACCTGGCTGTGGGTTCAAAGCTCGTACTCTTTGCACAATGAAGTGTCACCATAAAAAGGATCATCAGGTACATTTACTTTTGTACATTTTAATTTACAATTTTGTAAATGTGGTTAGAAGTAAGTTATTCACACTGTTGTTTTTAGGGTGACTTTATAGCCCGCTACAAGTGCCACGTGTGTGATGCATGCTTCACCAGAGGCAACAACCTAACAGTTCATCTACATAAAAAGCACCAATTTAAATGGCCATCGGGACACCCACGATTTAGGTATTTTTTATTCTGGACAAAAACTGTGTGAGTTTTATATTTCTGAAAAGCCTGTGTATTTTCTTCAGGTATAAAGAACATGATGATGGTTTTATGCGGCTGCAGCTGATCCGTTATGAGAGTGTGGAGCTGACAGAGCAGTTGATGAGAGAGAAGGACAGACAGGAGGAGGACAGTGGTCAGGGCGGGGTCAGGGCACTGGAGCAGGGGTCTGTCCCCGCGGAGCTGGAGCTGAGGGGGGTGCTGTTGGAAGAGCAGAGCCCAGAGAAGCAGAGTGTCCCGGATCAGCTCATGATGTATGTCCTCGCTGGAGACGTGACGCCTGTAGCGGGCTCGGCCGTCATGCTGCAGCTGCAAGACTCCAACCAGGAGCAAGGGATTCAAGTTAACTGCCACGACTAAAGAACTACATCAAGACACACTTTCAGCTGTTTCACTATGTCTTGGTTTGATAATCAACTGTACAAGTATATCATGAAGTTCTCATTACAGGCAAAACAATATTAATAAATTTTTATGATAATTTCTAACCTACATTAGGTATCAGATCTGCTTTTTGTGTATTTTCTAAAACACTGTATATGATACGCTCTGTTGCCTTTTACAACAATTAATACTTAACTAGAACATATTGTTTTTCATTTTCAACATATTGAAATAAAACATTACATGTTACAATTAAGATTGAAGTGTTTTTATTACAGCGAATACTCACCAGGTTTCAGACTGTGAGTCATTTCTACAGTAAATGTGTTCTGTCATTTGTTCTCCTGTGTTTGCACCAAAAGGGCATTATGTACAAATCGCACTCTTCCAGCACAATAGCTCCCACTGTTGGTAAGATATCCTCTACTGCATCTCTAGTTCAACGGCTCTCCTAACTTGACAGAAGGTTGTAATCTATACCTTGGATCATTTTGATTTCTAAATCCTGACTTTGGCAAACAGTTAAACATGTGTTTGATCACATGTTGAAAGGTGTTTTTAGCAGCAGCGTGGTGGCCCATGTGTAGCACTAATCTCTTTAGTGTCTCTTTCATTAAAAGTAGCTTAATTCCTTCCTGTAAATGTAAAGAAATCATGAAATATACAAACCATTTTTTACTGGGCCAGTAAAAAGATAATATGCTAGAAAAAAAATCACTGACCTTTACAAGCACTATTTCATCTACATTTTGTCTGTATCCTCTTCAAACATAATCTCTGGAGTGTATTGACTTCACAGTGAGCAGAAGATTAACACTGCACAAAGCTTAGTGTGAGTGTTACTGCACTCTGCTCCAGCTCTGAACTCAGTGCTTTTCATTGTGACTCAATGATGATTTAGAACTGACCAATGCAATGTGACCTCGACTCTCTGTGTCCGGTGGAGTTATTTTCTTTTTTACAGAAAACAATTACTTCAGGTGATGGGAACTACAGCATTTCATCCACTTCTGCTTCTACTGCTGCAGCTCCTGTGTGGGTCATTGAATTGTCAGCTGATTGAGTGGACTGGAGAGGTGGAAGGTAGTGGTAAGACCTCATTTTATGCACGTATTAAAACGTTAGTTAGTGGGTTGTACTGTGTGCAGGAGATGACGTTTTTTGCTCACAGGCCACATTTTCAACACCAGAATTAAACTGTGACTTTATGTGTGCATGGTTTAGTATTTCCCCATATTAAAATGGTATTGAAAGACTAAATCTTATTTAGGTGAGACAGAGTGGGTACCTGAACCAAAGCTCACAGACTACACGTACTGGTCTGGCACTGCTCCTATCTGTGTGGGAGGATGTAAAGCTCGGCATCAGGAGGTACGGAGAGACCAGTGCGGAGACTCGAGATGCTGCTGGCTCGGATATAAGTCACTGTGTCGAGGTAAGCCTGTCTAAAAGATTCAAAAACTGTTTTCCATTGCATTAAGGCTGCACAATATATCAGATTTTGCAATGCTATCAAATTATATATTCATACTGCAAGAAATTAAATGTATCATAAAAATGATATGGTCCTATAACAGCAATTCACAATGTCAAAATACACGTCCCCCCAAAGAAATGTAACTTTTGCCATACCAATACTTAAACATTCTTGGGGTTTAGGGTAAAAGTTTAGGGTATGAATATTGTATAGTTGTTTAGCATAGTATAATATTGTTTTTCTAATTTTGTGCGTCCTTACAATGTACCTGTCCTCAATGCAGTATCACGTTGCAGAGTATCAAGTCATGTCTCATTCTTTTCTAGTCAACTGTGGGAAGCCAGCTGTGGACTATAATGGTGAAGTGTATGGTAACGACTGGTGGGTGGGCTCTGTGGTCAGGTACACATGTCGCCCTGGCTTCATGCTCCTTGGGAACTCAACCAGGACTTGCCTCCCTAATGGTCTCTGGACCCCAAAACCATCCTGCCTAAGTGAGTAAATAAAGAATGTATTTTTTTGCATTTGATTTTGGTAAAGCTCTAGGTCTTTTTTTTTAATTTTGCCTAGGGATGTGTAAAAAAGGACGTGTGGAAATCAGTGAAGCCGAGCTGAACGGGACATGCTCATCCACGTGTGCCAATAAGAGCTACTACGGCCCGCCCAAACAAGGATGCACCCGGATCAACAACTGTAAGAAGAAGGAGACCGGCTGGAAACGGTTCTTATTGCAGTGTGTCCCGTGTATCTGTGACTGCGCCTTATCATGTGGTGAGTGAAGAGTGACAAACATAATGTACGTTTGGAGAAAAAGAAGTTATTCATTGGTCGTTCTTTGCAGCAACCGCTGGAAAAAAATGAGAAGAATTCATCAGAGATATGCCACTAAGAAATGCCACTACGATATGCCACTAGGAAATGCCACTAAGATATGCCACTAAGAAATGCAGCAATTGTAACCTGTGATACTTTGTACATGACACAATTGTTAATGTTTCTTCTCAATACAAATGCCTTCCTCCCACCATCCAAAAAAAGATATGCAGGTAATAGAAGAATTGATTACTTTAAATTGCCCATAGTGAATTAGTAAAAGAGTTCATGTTTGGCTGTCTATACAGGTCTCTCTCAGCTATGCAACTAACTGGCCATTGCTTAGTCCCACAATCAAAAGAATATAAATGAATGACAGACTTATACATGTGTTGGACCAAAGAGATTTTACTCGGTGTGTTTGTGTCTTGGTTGTAATGACACACTAGGTCAATAAAAACTCTCATTTGTGTCAAGGTGAACACATGCACTTCTTTTTTGGATAGATTACATAAAAGTAGCTTAGTGACTCCGCCCCAATGCTCTTCCCGTAAGGCCATCTGTCCTGCAGCATCTGAAACTATAATCCTGTTAGAGACCATCGCACTGGCCCAGGACACTCAGGGGTCACTCAAGTGTAGCTTTCAGAAAACACCTTTTTGTAAATAATCTAGAGAGAGACATTTTTTGGCTTGTTTTTGAAACTATATATTTTTCTACAGAGGTGATGTACAGCACTGTGTGAATCTGTGAAATAACATGTGTAGGCTCAATCTGAAATAAAAACACAATTGTAATGCTAAAAATGTACAACTCTATCATTAATTGCAAACATAGCTACTTACACTCACTGGCCACTTTATTAGGAAGATTTTGTATCCAAGAGGCCACCTTCATTATGATTTGGCATATTTTGCATTCAGTGAACATATATGCTGCATGACAAAATACATTGGCAAAGTGAGGCTGACTTTCTCTTTGAGCTCAGATGTAGCGTAATAGGCCTACCTAATAATGTGGCCTACTGGTATGAAAACCCCATGAAGACACAAATGAATACGCTTGGTAAAAGTGCTTCAGACAGCCACTAGATGTCGGTATTTCGTTTATTATTATGCAAGAGACGAGGCATAACATTTAGCACCAGGATGCACTTGGATTATGTTTAAAGAGAATATATGCATTGTACACCACTGTGCAGATTTGGAGACTGATTACTTCCGGAAACCCCTGTTGAACCTCAGGATGATATGCTCCGAAGCTTTAGGCTTGTAACATCCAACTCCTGTGAGAATACAACACACAAACAATAATTCAATATTATAAAAGTAACTCCCCATAGAAAGCCATGTATTTCCTGAGGACCACATCCCTTTTCCCTCGGATCTCATTATGCCGGCCTCAGATGGTTTGTGACTCTGGGGAGGACACACTTACCCATAGTCAGCCTGGTGTCCTCTCCGGGGCGCTGTGCCAGGATCTCCCAGTAACTGTCCCCATCGCCCGCGACACCATTCACACTCTGCAGATACAAGCCAAAGTCTGGATCCTCCGTCACTGTGAACCTGCGAATGCATCAACATTAGTCACACCATGAGTCAACACGAGATATAGAGGCGGGCTATGTTTGTACTGGCATCAAAGGAGAGTTGATGTCCGTAAGCAGGGCTTGAGAATAGCACCAGCCAGCTAGATTGTAATTGTGGCTAGTAACACATTCACTATCACTAGCCACTTTGTCCAGTTCAATTTGACTGCATACAGCATATTTTAACTAGTTTATGCTTAACTTTGTCCAGCTATGCTTAAAAATATTTAGACAATTTAGATATATGGGATATAATAATGGGAACGTGTGATTATCCATTAACATTTAAAATATATAAATACATACTGAAAAATATGCACATTTCTCAGGTGGCTAGTAACGTTTGAAGAGTGGCCAGTGAGCCAAAAAGATAATATCAGGCCCAGTACGTAAAATATCAAATAACCCTAATGATGTATTTTCTGGTCAGTATCAAGTTTAAATACTAAACCCGAGACGTGGATTGTGTTATCTGAGAAGTAGATTTACATATGAGCAAACGTACTTTACTACAATTGCCTGTTTAAACAGTTCAGCATAATAAATTAAAAGTAATCAATCTAATTATGATCAACAGATATTTTTCTTCATTATTTTACCTTTAGTCTGTTTGGCACATGTATGTTACTGTCAGTAAACGTAAAGTGAACATCTGAACACTGCTCTTTTGAACCTGACCCATGATTTGAGAATCACTGTTTTATACATTGTCTATGTTTTTCATAGTATACTATAATATGGGTGATTAAAGTTATATAAAATTGAATACCTTAAATTGATCTTTTCCATATAGTGAATATTGAGAGGGTGCTGATAATTGTGTCAGAGGCTTAATAAAGAAAAATATTTCTTTATAGAACAATTTTGTGTTTGCAATTGTCTGTTTTACTTATAGAGAGCAGTAAATATCTGGAGTTCCATTTCAAAAGGATGATTGTTCACATTTACCAATGGGTGCCAATAATTCTGGAGGGCACTGTATATATGGACGTCTTTAGAGATTATTTCATGTGAGATCTTACTTGAAATCCTGTTGTGCCTCCTGTAGATGCCTCAACGCGCCCAGCAGCACACCTTCCTCCACCACACTGGTGAAGTACATCTGTGGTGCTGTATTTGAAAGGCTATTCTCCACAGTCAGTGTGATTGGTACCACTTCAAGACCTGCAAGATTTCATTAGATATAATAGGCTTGACATGAAGTATTTTTGCTCACTGGCCCAAATATGAGATAATCAGAAGAAAGTGCTCTGCTTCAGTTAATAAGGGTAAGGGGAATAATTTGGAACTATTTCAAATTAAGATATTGTAATGTTAGAATGTCCATACCTTTATCGGAGAAGGTTCCTTGTATAAAAAACAAAACATAACCCAAAAAGACCAGGGCAGATGCGTTGGATGCCATTGTAGATTTCAGAATAGTGAACAGAATCTTCATGTATGTGTGTGTTTTATAGCCGCACACTCATCCGTCACACACCTCATGTCAACATTGCCTTGTGAAACCAGGGATGAATATTAACTACACAAACTGGAACAAACCCAACTCGTGTGTGTTTGCCTCTCAGTCAATACTCATAATGTATAGTTTATAAATAGTGCACAAAGCTTTTTGTTGATTAATAGTGTCTCTGTGCTCTTACCTCTTCACATGAATGATTAGTTCTTTAACGGGCTGAACAAATACTAGACCAACAGAAAGGTCATCACTAATTGTCTAAGATTTAGGTCTTTTATGCTCTATGTGAAGTCCCAACTGCCTTGATCAAACACAATTGACTCAGCATTTGAAAGCATTTGTTTGTCCCTATAGCTTGACCCTGAATTGTATAAAACATGAAAAGGATCACTGTGTTTTCTGTCCACTGTGGCATTTATCTTGGAGACAGGGAAAGTGTGCATGCAGGCAGAGTCTGATTAGAAGGCAGGTCAGAGATTGGCTAAAAATGGTCTTGATTTCCTCTCAGGGGTGATGTAAGCCGTTTGAACGATAGTAACCCCGGCTGTTTTACCGAAAATAACCCGGGCACTGCAGCATCAGCACCAGGCAGCTGCGCAGGTGCGGCCTTTAAAGGGCCAGGCGGAACTGTGTGTTTCCAAAAATCTGCTACTGTTTACACCGTGCAACACCCAAGCCTTGAACAATTTGTCATCATTACGCACTGGCTGTAGGCGTTTTTATTGGCTAATCCCATGCAGCCATTGAATCTCTAGGGAATAAATGCAAAAGCTAAACGTTAATTGCTCATTTAATTATCAATTTAACTATCCAGATTATTTGATATATATTACCATTTTATTTGCGCAAATATATAAGTATCCTAGGGTAACTTTAACTGTTATTTGTGACCAATCCAACAACATTACCCAAATCAGATGCAAATAAAGCTGTGCCACACCATCTTTTCTCGTTTTCTCTCATTTCTATCGACCTAAAATCGAGAACAATGCATTATGGGAAGCCATCCAAAACATAACAGATAGACTATTTTTCTGCCTGGTAGCATCTTGACAGCAACGCCCTGCATCCCAACCCCGGCGTGCGCGAGTGTGTAAGAGAGCGCACCATAGCGGCTGTTCCTTCGCGCTCCTGCTGCTGCTGATGGTGGAGCCTCCTCTGCAGCGCTGTTCGGCTGTTTATGTTTCTATTGCACATGTGTCTCTCTGATAGCTAACATCACTCAAGGCGGAAGGAAGCAAGAAGGTGTGCGCGATGGATGGTTTTGACGAAGGGCAGGAGAAGAAAACATGACAGGAGACCGTTCCCCAGGCGAGACTCTCAGTGTGGGATGCGGTTCTGGTTTGAGGCCGGTGATTTTAATCTCAGGAGTTGCCGTGTAGTGGATGCAGGATGGTGCCTGTGAGGATGGGCGAGACATTCCGATGAGCATCTAGGTGCACCAGTTCTCTGAGACGATTTCGTGCGTGTTTCTTCTACTTACAGTTTGTTCTGGCTTAGACGGGACCTTGTAATGTGGCTGTGCGTAGCCTGAACGGATCGACTGGGCACTGTTGCTCTTCTGGGCTCCTCTCGACACAAAATAATAGGTGTGTATCTGATTGTTGCATGCGTCCCATCCGAGTTTGTGTCCATTTGATGTCTGTCTTGCGCTAACAGGTGATTCTGAACGATCATTGAGCTAATACAAATCAGTCAACACGCCAAAGTCATCAATGTACCAATAGATAATTACGATATATCACACATTGGACACCTTTTCCTTGATTGTGGTCACGTGTTTTGGCTCAGGGTGCACACATGACAAAATATCATGGGGGCCTCGGCCTTCACTTGAGCGAGGGGCCATTAAAGAGAGTCAGGGTTGTACAGAGCTTATATGCAGCCTGGTAATGGAAATTCACTAATGGCAGTATGATCAATATCAGCTATGGCCAATGTTCTTCCTGGTCACGTGGGTCCAGATCTCACACTTAGAACGGATCAGAGATGTCTAGTGTTAGAAGGAGCCCTTGCAAGACTAACGCAGGGATGGATTGTTTGTTGATCAACATTAGATTCGGATCAAACTATTGCAGTATATTTATACGGTTGTGACCTGGCGCAATCCCAGTTTGGTTTCATCATGGTTCGGTTTAGATCTACTTTAATCCTGGTTTAGACCTTGTTTAGTCCTGGTTCCTCCATCTCTTGAGCCACAGTTCAGTTGCGCAGGCTGCACCGGCTGAATGGCTTGATTTTACTCAGGCATTTTCAGACTGTGGACATTACTGCTGCATATTGGAAATAAATAATCCATATAAATACTAGCCACGAAAAGACAGGAATATTTGGCATTTGGATGCAAATACAGAAGAAAATGCAATATAATAAATCACTATCATGGTTGGAGATAAATACTGTCATGATTCGGTAATGACACTTTGATTTGAACATTTTCCTTTATTTTTTTTGCAAATCTCACCCAAAAGTCAAGATCCCTAACTTTTTGTCACTAGTATATTTTGTGCAAATTTGAAGTGAACGCTGGTGAACGGCACTTATAGTTCTATTGATAGTGTTTATGTGAACTGGAGCGAGATAGTACGCAGGAAAGACATACATTTTTTACTACACATTCTGATATGTTTGACTTTATATGTGCTCGCAGAAATACTACTGACCTTCTGTCATTGCAGTTGTAGTGTAACATGAGTTGCAGATGACTCAAAACTGAATTTGATCTCGTTTATACCTGAGTAAGTCAATTGTAGTTTAGACTTTTAGCTTTGGTGTAGACTTGGCTAACTTCTATAAGTCTAATTCTGTACTGTCCAAGTCCTGTAAAAATAAAAAATCAATCCTGGTTTAGTCCAAAAAACAGTACCTGGAAAAACACATTTTCTGAGAAGCTCATTTGGTGCATTTACAGATCATATAAATATACCAACTCTATTCATAATTGTTCCGTGTGTGAGTCAATTTCGCTGAGCTGTCCTCACCACTCCCTGTTGTGTTCCGCGCGTGTTGGCGTGTTTATACAGTGATGATACCCACTCATTAAGTGTCAGGTTATAGCGGAGCCAGTGGGTCACATAGGCTGCATGATTTAAGATACTCCGTAGCCCGCCCTGTGTCTGTGTGGCCGGACTGAAGGAATACATTTGAATCAGCAGTATGAGCCTGCTGCAGGGCTGAAACCAGATCCCCACTCTCACACTCACAAGCTTCTTTCACTAAAGCAGCCAGTCCATCCAAGAGTTATAATCACATCAAGGCCAGCACCATGTCTGCAGGCATTCCCCAAAACCTTCAACATGATACATCTATATGCACTTTAGTTAAGGAAAGGTAATAGAGACCTGCAGGCGGAGATCAGTAAATCACTGAATCAATGCAAATCAATAATATGTTTTACTCTCATTTGGATAATAATTCAGTCTAGAGTTAGACCTGGTTTAGTCTTGGTCTAGTCCTTATTTAGGCACAGTTTAGTCCTGGTTTAGACCCCAAAATTGTGCTTCAAGAGGCAAATATTCATATCCTAGTTTGAGATCCACTGGGTTATCAAGTTACATTTAGTTCTGCTGGTAATATTGGCTTATAGAAATACAATATTGCACCATATTATCAGTCTTTAGCCTCATTGGTTTCTTTGGACCTAACCACTGCCCTTCCCAGTCTTTCAGGATGGCTGAGAGGACGGCCCTGGACCCCTCGGCTGTCAGTATCCCGATGGAGGAGACCAAGCTCCACACTGGGCCGCCACAGGAAGCCCCTCTGCTCACACATTTGAAGAAAGTGGAAAACCACATCACGGAGGCTCAACGCTTCTCCCACCTGCCCCGACGCTCTGCAGTCGACCTGGAGTTCAACGAGCTCTCATACACCATCCGAGAGGGGCCATGGTACCGCCGGAGAGGTACGGCAGCCAGAGTTTTTGACCAGTTTAAGTCCTGCTTTAGACATGTTTAAGACCTGGTTTAATCCTGATTTAGAGCTGATTTAGACCATATTAAGTTTAGTTCTGATTTAGTTCATTTAGGCCTTGTTTAGACCTTGTTTATCCACGTTTTTGGTTTAGCCCTGGTTCTGACCTGGTTAAGTTTGATTTCGACCCTGATAGACTGCTTTAGATCTGGTTTAGTGTTGATTTAGTACTTCTTTAGACCAGGTTTAGTCCTGATTTAGAGTTGATATATTAAGTTTAGTTCTGATTTAGTCCATTTAGCCCTTGTTTACACCTGGTTTAATCCTGATTTAGAGTTGATATATTAAGATTAGTTCTGATTTAGTTCATTTAGCCCTTGTTTAGACCTGGTTTATCCACGTTTTTGGTTTAGCCCTGGTTCTGACCTGGTTAAGTTTGATTTCGATCCAGAAAGACTGGTTTAGATCTGGTTTAGTGTTGATTTAGTTCTTCTTTAGACCAGGTTTAGTCCTGAACTAGAGATGATTTAGACTTTTTTATTTACTCCTTCCAGGTTTTGTCTGAAATGCCGTTCTGTGTCTACATATTGGTTCTTTAATTACAGATCAAACTTATTGGAAAAATACTGAGGTCTAAATGCTGCACACAGCCATCTTTGCACCGTCGGCTCATGTTGTAATAATGATGGATGCAGCCACCGGGCCCGATCAATACCTGAACTGCAGAGAGTTCAACAAATACATCTTGCCATTTAGGAAAATATTGTTTTTTCTAGCCTGTTGTTTGGTTCCCTGTGCCAAAGTGTGACATAGGCCGAGTACAGATATCCTCCATGTCAGTTGCTGAGCTCAGCGGAGTTTAGACATAGTAAATAATTCACACTCACAGGTTGGCACACAGTTCGACCGGGCTTTTTTCAGTGTTCTCTGATGATACACAGTGGCATCAAACCTACTGTATTGATCCGTTCATAAAATATGGACAGCGCTTAAACTCTCTGGCCATACCAATGATAGGACCACCTCATCTTGTATGTGATGTTACAGCATTGTCTAAACACTCACAGATTTGAATTTGAACACAAAATTTGAATGGTAGAAACAGTATAAATTGTCAAAATGCATATATTTTGGTGTGTGTATAGCTAATAGCGCTGTGATTACTGGGTCTATCAACATGAAATCAAAACATCATGAAATTCTAAGTCTTCTCTGTCATTGGGAATTATTTGCATCAGTAGACAGGGCAGTAAGCTGTAAGATTTATATAGTGTAGTCATTAATGCTTAGATTCTGTGTATGAATTTCTTTTATATAGCGTTAAACATTGAATATTCGCAGAAAAGTTAGAGATATGTGACTTTTGTGCAAAATTACAAAATGTACTTAAAATGCAATATAAACTAAAAATGACTGTCACCTGGTTATTCTTAAAAATCATATCTGTATCACCTCGGTATGAACATTTTACATTTTTCACAAATTTACTAAAATATCCCAAACTTTTTGTGACATAATAATGTGTGTAATATTTACAACATTGTTGCCCCGCTGCCCACCTCCAGAAATGACTATTGCTATTCTATATAGTATAGAAAGAGCCAAGTGATGTAGAGGCATGCTTGTCCCCAGTGGAAACTAAATGAGCAGTATTGTAGTCCGATAAACAGGGACCAAGGCAGACAGTGGTCAATATATTAGTTGGTGCGTTTGTCTTGTGCGCTTCATGTTTTTGTTTTGTTTGTGTATTGTCTCCTCCGGGCACCCGTCACTTCTCATCAGCCCATGTTGTAATGTCTTCACACTGTATAGATGTGTGGAGGTTCGCTTTTTTTTTTGCTAGCTGTATTCATTAACATCAAGGCCACAAATTTGCATGACTCTAAGGGGCTTGTTAACAGCTGTTATTAACAAGCTTGTCATGAATATTTCTGTTTATGAGTCTTTATAAAGATCTTGCTTCACCATGCCATGCTTTGCACTCTTTGGCTTAGCTTCCTTCCTATGCTCAATGCTTGAAAGGACTTTGAATGATCATGAATGAAAGAAGAAGATGTAGGTTCAATCCTGTTTGTATCATGCCTAATGAGAGTAAAGGGCTTAGGAAGGTATGGTTTCTATGATTCAATTCATTTGCTGTTGTCGGATCGGGGAGGATGAAGCGCTGTGGCCTGCTTTCATGTGTAGGGTACAAATGTCCCATGGGAGAAGACCAATGAAACACGAGCACAGAGGAAGAAGGAGTCTCCAGGTGTTTATAGTGTTGTTTTATTGACAGCATGGGTGTAAGGTAGTGCAGTGAGGGCTATTGCTCGGGGCTACATGAGATAGAGGGGCTCCATAATGACATCAAACAAGAGTACTAGAGAGTTCTCTCTCTCTCTCTCTCTCTCTCTCTCTCTCTCTCTATATATCTGTCTCTCTCACTCTCTCTCTCTCTCTCTCTCTCTCTCTCTCTCTCTCTCTCTCTATC